>NDFZ01005363.1:96534-172110 GCA_002192655.3 Mamestra configurata | reverse complement strand
TGCTCAGCCCAAGCAGGGCAGACCTCCACCGTATGCTCCACCGTGTCCTCCGGGCGATCCTCACAGTGCTGACACCCGGGCGTGTCCTCCCGCTTAATCCGAAACAGGTACCTCCCGAAACAGCCGTGTCCGGTTAGTACCTGCGTCAGGCGGAAGGTGAGGACGCCGTAACAATTAGATCTACGGACATGGTGTAACTAGGGTTATTATACTTTTTTTCGCTCGTTAATACTGTTTACTGTTCTATAAAAAAAGTCTAAAAAGAAGACGCTGCGTTGGAAGGCCTCCCACAAGGTGGACCGATGACCTGGTGAGGGTCGCGGGTAGCCGGTGGATGCGAGACGCACAGGACCGGTTGTTTTGGCGACACGCGCGGGGAGGCCTATGTCCAGCAGTAGACGTCTTCCGGCTGATATGATGATGATGAAAAAAAAGTATACAAAATACTGTTTTTATGACTCCTGGTATTCCTGCCACTTCAGCCTTCACAGAAAGATTGTTTTCCGTAATGATTGCAAAGTGGGGGCCGTGGCGGGATGACAGAAATAGAGCTTGCATTGATGCCATCAAAAATGTTTATTTATTTTATTTATTAAATGAAGTGTGGGAAAGATTATGAATATTTTTAAATTATAATATATTTTTTTAATTTAATACTGTTTACTTTTCTAAAATACTGTCCAGTTTAGTTCTTCGAACTTGATATACTTCTCGTAAAAAAAGTTGGGAACCGTAGGTGTAACAGTTATGGTTTGGAGTTTGCAAGGGCAAATTGTTTGCCCTTTTATGATTTTCGAGATTTTAGATGCTAACTACACTACTACCTGCAATTATTACAGATTTGCCTTTAGATATTGAAAATAACCTTCTAGAAGGCAATTACAATATTAGGTAGGCAATTATAATATTAAACTTAAACACGTAGGTACTCATGAAATCTAATCTCAAATCGACTCTCATTCACAAAATTCTTAGTCCACATAAGAAATCCTTAGTGTAAACATCAAACTGCTGATAACTTATTGTTTATACAATAGGTTATCAGCAGGACGTCGAGTTGCAAAGCTCAGCACCCGAGCTAAGCGAACTGTCATCACATTCAGCAGTCAGCCAGTTCATTCATTCAAAGCCGTTGAGATAAATATACTTTGTATAAACATTATAAGTAGGTATGTTTTAGACAACGGCTTTAGACAAAACAAAACCGTTACGGCTAAAATGTAAGAACAATTTTATGTTAAGGATACTCTTGTGAACCACTGCGGCCCTAGTACAAAAAATACGAGTATACGTACTCGATCACGTTTACGTAAACGTCAATTTAAATTGAAACTGGGTAGGTGAGCGTCGTCTAGTTACGATAATAATATCCTCTTTTTTTGGATGAGATTGAAACAAGTGAACATAGAACGAACCAATCTTCCACTGGCCTGGCAAGCATCTTAAGATGTGCGGACGACTCATCCACTATCGACCTCCGGTCTCCGGAGAGGAGTGATGGAGCGGCATCAATGCCGCCACAGTGCAACTATAATTATGAGTAATAGACGTGCAACTGCCGCATTGGAGATGGGGTCGCTTGATGAACTTGCTGCTCTTGTCGCCAGCGCGGACGAACTAGCTTCATCAATTTAACTGACAGACCTTGACAATTCAATAGTACCTGTAACTGGTCTCTTTGAAATAAAGGAGTTTATATTTGTAGAATAGAATGTATACCCCTTATTATGTACACCATTCATAGGGTGACACAATGAAGGTCGGCCCCAAGTAAATGAGAAGAAATCACAATGAAAGATCTTTTAAAGACAATCTTTAGATGGATTTAAAATAGAGAAGTAGAGACTGCACCATCAGTACGTTGTTGCGGAATTAGTTCGAAAGAGTCACCGCGACTCTGGAACGCAAAGGGCTTTAGAAGGATCGCGGATGGGTTTTAGTCAGTAAGAGTCTGACACGCCCTTCTGCTCCACCCAGAGCGGAAGAAGTCATTTGATGATTTCCCATCCTTAAAAAAAAAAAAGCATCAGTACTGTGGTATATGTGGCCTGTAACTTAGATACTATGTATCAAATTGTACCTTTTTGAGAGAAATAAACTATATATTACTATACACAAATAAATGTATGGCTCAGCTAAGTGATGGCGCATTCATAATCGTGGCACGCCGTGCCCGCTAGACGTGCCACCATTGAGTATGAGCGTACTTACTGAATTTGGTTGTTCAACTGAAAACCCTAAGCCCTAAACTAGTGATCATAGTGAACACTACGTAACTGGGTTCGAGCGTATAATACAATTACAAGAAACACACCTAAAACTTTCAATACAAAGCGGACCTTGCTGGAGGTTAAAGCAAGGAGCAATACTTCTATAAGTAAAAGTTCACTAACTTGCATCGAGAGCAATGCTCGCAGAAAGGCAATAAAGGAATTTATACCAGTAACTTTAAGACCTAATAACACGTTTTGAGAACACAAAAATGAGTTTTCATTTAAAACAAGACTTGTGTTTAGTTAGAATCAACTTTTTGAAGGGTAGAATTCCCTATTGTTTTATCAAAAAAAATCACGTGCTTTAAAAAATCCAATTTAGCAGGTCCTGCGAAACTACGAGATCCTTCTAGCTAAGCATCACTGTTGAAACCTAAATCTCATTTTAATTTTTAGGGTTCCGTATACGTAGGTCCCACAAAGTCTGTCTGTATATTTCTTTGTCTGTCTTTCAATATCATTTATACTCTGGACATTTTTTAACCACAAAGTTAAGTACCTATGTCCTTCTTGTCTACTTTTTTTTAATTCTATTTATTTAACACGGGGTTCTTATCCACATGGATACACCAACCCCATCGTACCCTATTAGTTCTAATTACACCATATATTTAGCACTAAATAACACAAATAACTAATTTGAGTGAGAGGGACTCATCAATTAGTAGATAGCCTTGCTAGAATTCTTCACCTTTTCGCTAACTGCGATTTAGGACTTGCCAAAATTGTATGTATTAACCCAACATTTAGAAAATTCTGTTTAAACTCTTTAATTAATGACTCTCTCTCATCTTTGTTCCTTACACAATCCATCAGCAAGTGAAGTATATCTTACTTACTTTTTACCTTTCCTATTAAGGAAATTAATTCCTATAAGGAGGACAAACTTAACTTAGTTAAAGAAATATCTTTAACTAAGTTAAGTTTGTCCTCCTTGCCTACTTATATTTTTTGTCAGATACTAAACTCAAAAAATCGAGACTCGATTCTAGTAATGGACGAGTCTGTACCGAACCCTCGTTGCGCGAGTCAGACTTGCTCATGGCCGGTTTTTTATTAAAGGGGTGTGTAGTTTTCGTGCCCGATTGCTGGTATCTGGCCATGCTTTAGTTAATCATTCATAACTTCTCAAGTCATCAGGATATGTTTATGATAACAAGCTAGTTAAGACCCTCAAAAGTTAAAGAACTTGACGAAAACATTTGCAGGTCATAAAAATTACAAGTACCAGTGGTTTCTGATAGAGTTTCTTAGAAATATATCAGAAATGGCCACTCAAAGCGAATAGTACGCGTCGTGGTTGACGTGTGAAAACTTGGCGGATTCAAGGGCTTGCTCCGGGCCACTTGAGGCCTTAATTTATGAGGTGCCCCATGCTTGTGTGTGTCCATTGTCGCCGTGAGGTAAGGGAAAAGTTTAGCGTGGAGTTTGTTTTTTGTTAGACGGTTTTTTTTTTTGGATATTATTAAGCTTTTAATTTGAATTGTAACTTTGGCAGAGGTTTTTGGTCGTGTTATCAAACCTAACGTACAACTTCTCTGAAAAAAACAACAAAAACCGATCTCAATTTTGGATAGTATTTTTTTTTTCTATATTCTGTCTATATGTTTTGTTGAAACCTTGGAAAACAGATGCACGGTGCTCGCCAAGTTTTTTCATATATATTTGTTACATACCAGCCGATCAAATTATAGCTTGATTAATTTATAAACAAAAAATTTAATCGCTTTTAAAATTCTAAACAATTTATTTTTTTTGTTTTATATAAAGCTTTCCAATTTAAATGGGCTTTTAATTATAATGGAAAATTTTCACCTCGGATTAATGCATCAATGGAATCGTACACAAAGGTCCGTCATCAGGCTGGCTTTGTTTATAATTTGCATTGTAAAAACATCCTCCGCGTCGCGATACTGGCGACACCTACAGCTTACTACGAACATGGGTTAAATGGGTATGGATGGAAGAAAGTACGCACTGAATTTGTTTTGTTAGGATTTTTAGTGTGCTTATTTCGGTTACTTAGCGGTACTACTAGTTATTACGATTTATAAATATCTAATGTTATTTTATCTAGTAAATAAACGTTTTCTTTTTCTTTGTTTAGCTTATATTGTCCTATTGTTGGGACAATCTATTACTAATTCACTGACAAGTTATTGACAAATTAAGTTTTTTTTATGGTATGACTTTCATACATAACTAAAGAATTTAAGAAACATTTAAGTTATGAGAAAACGTAACGATTCTCACGGTCCTATTTTTAATTTATAATATTTAGTCTAAACTAATTTTCAATCACACTACTCCTTGAAATGGAAACGTAATTAATTATAGTGGTTAACCATATTATTATTATTATTTTTGTATCTTTACTTTTTTTTATGCACTCAAATTATATTGATTTCGAAAATGATTTTGCATGCACATTGAATAAGCAAGAAATAAAAGGCTTTTTATTTTATTTTATTTATTATTTATAATATTTAGTCCACAGAAGCCAATGTGACAGTACAGACAAGAAGTCACGTATTTGACAACTGGCACCACTTCGACACAATTGATTACGTGATTTGGTTTCATGATCAAGTAATATATTTATTCTTGATTTTATAATTTATGTGCTTTTTTCAGGTATTGTGAACTGCTAGTACTATTTTTGTCCCAAGAGCCAGTTTTCTTGATTTTTGGCAAGTTTTCGCTTAAATGCTAAGCAAAGCTTAGGGCATTCGTAAAGCAACGAAATTATTGCTTTATTTTTTAGCCTGAATCTGTGTTGCAAGACCGACCCTAATCCTCTCATAAAAGTGTTTTATTAACTAGAGAAACAATTACCTGAAAAAGAAAATTAACTTCCTTCAAAATAGCAACCCAGTATTTAACTCCATGCAGCGGCTTCGTAGCGCAACCAGTACTTACTCGCAGCCATGCATGGTTCAGCTTGCAATATCCCGGTCCCATAAGGTGGCGGGAGCCCTACGCGGCGCAGTGACGTACCACCCGCCGACCGGCATGTGCGCAACCAATCTCGTTCATATTACACCACTTTTCTTTAATAATTTGAAAAAGGAATTCGCTTTTTGAATTATTTTTATTTTTTTTATGGACGGAATTGGTTGTTGATGAGTCATTAGTTTTATTTTATTAGTGTTTTGTCTTTTGTTTTGAAGAATTTTGGGTGAGTTTCCATTGCTTTATTTGATAGTTAACATTTATACATTTATTTATGTCTCTTTTTTATTTTATTTTATTGATAGGTACCTATTTTGTTTAGAATTGTAAATTTATGTACCTAATGAGTATCAACTTTTTAGGTAGTCTTTATCATTTACTTTTTCTTAATTATAGCAATTCAAAATAACAAGTTTTTTTTTTAAGTTTTACAACTTGTTATTTTTGCCGGTTCCTTAACACTAAACGTTATACATTTATTGTTAATGAACTTAGTTGTTTTGCGATACTTTTAACTAAATTTAGGAGTTCTTAGATACTTAACCATATTTTTTTTTTATCTTTCCGGTTCATCGTTTCGAATTCGAATAGTTTTGAAAGCATCATTAATTAACTAAGTCTTGGTCCATTTTTGGAGCGTTTTTGATACTATTATTCCAGCCATTGCCGCATTATTGCTAAAAAAAAAGGTTTTTATTTTAAACTATTTTGATCGTTAATAAATTCATGTTACCCTAACGCTGAAAAGTGCTTCAGTGAAAAACCCATACTTCATTTCACCACCACGACCACAATTTAATTAACATGCTTATTTGTAGGGCCAGCAATTTATTAGTACCTACATTAAAACAAAACTTGGCTATGGATATTTTCAGTATATATTCGAAATAGGATTACTTATTTATTTATCTAATTAAACTTTATGCACAATAGTGGGACTTAATGCATCAAGGCATTGTCTACCGGTCAACCTTTGGGTTATAAAGACTACACTGTGGTAGGTGTACAATAAATAAATATAAAATTAACGTGAAAACGTTGGATAGTCCATTAAACTGTTTTATTTTCTCAACATTTGAAGCCACATAGATCTATTAAAAAACCACTTCCTCTTTCTGTAATCTCTGTTTCTTCCTAATTTCAATAATTCATTAAAAAAAAACAAAAAAAAAAAATTACTTTGTTTTTATTTCCTTCTATAAGTTGTGTAACATCTTTTATTTTAAGTTTGATGTTCGATATCTGGTGGAAATCGCTGTCCTACTTCTGACAGCGATTTCTACCGAATGCCATTTGTTCCCTTAAAATTTAAGCGGGCACACCATTTATGCCTGGAGGCTTAATTAGTTTGATTTACTTGTTAATGCTTGAGTTTTTTTGTTTTTGATGGCATACTGGAGTGTGAAAAGAAAGAAAGAACAATGTTTATTTGGGACTCGCACAAGACAAACAAACCAGTAAAATAAAATTAATAACTAAACAGTATAATAAAATAATGCTAGCTAACAAGTGTCAATTAATTATATTTAAAATTTGATTTACAAATTAGACATATTATTTATCTGTGTCATGTTGTAAACTTACTTTGCATACTACTGTATAAATTCAAGTTTTTAAAACTTAACAGACAGATGTGTTGCTGGGGAGTTTGTTGCGCCACTTCTTCTTCCCAGCTAAAACACTAGGAAGTGGTGACGGGCGGGCGTTTTGGGGGACTGTCTTTATGTAGAACTTTGACGTTCAAAAAGTGCTGGCCACCTACCCAGCCTAATTTGAATAAATGACTTTTGATTTTGATTTTAATTAAGATTTTTGTACGATTGTGTAACTATGTCGGTGCAATAACGAATATTCTACTCTAGTCATTGATCTAGGTTGGTTAAACGTGTGGGTTTGTTTCATGGGTTTTTCCATTGGAACATTTCTCAGTAATAGCCCTGAGTCCTGATTTTGTCCTCATTAGGTTAAACACAACTGGCTAAATGCCTAACGGAGTATGGGCGTGATGTTATGTTTATTTGTAGGGTTCCGAACCCAAAGGGTAAAAACGGGACCCTATTACTAACGGCCAGTCTCAATAACGTATCTACCTTTAACCTGTCTGTCTATCACTACGCTGTATCTCATACACCGTGATAGTAAAATAAGATAATAGATAGAAATTTTCACAGATGACGTATTTGTATGTTCTATAACAACAAATAATAAAAAAAAAATTAACTTAAAAATTAAAGGGGGCTGTCATAGAAGAAACTTGTTTTTTTTTGGGTTATGGTACGGAACCCTTTATGTGAGTTTCCGACTCACACTTGGCCGGTTTTTTAAGTTGTTTTAGACACATGCACTTTGCTTAAATTAGTACAGTAAGCCGCAAGTCAGAGGTAATCAGTAAAACCAAAGTCCTTAAAGAACCGGAATAAGCTGGCCTCTCATTCTGTTAAAACTCCGAACTACGCTGAGCAAACTGGAGGTCAAACTAATCATCCTGTTTCCAAAATTTTCCTGGGTTGAGGAAAATGTCGTTATTCCGAAAAATATCGCTACTTTTAGTATTAAGGTTTGTTTCCAGAAGGGTAAGCCGAATCGTAAATTTATTATCAGCGTAGGAGAATTAAGGAGCCGTCACAGATCAACACGCGGTCTACTGTGCGTGTTTATCTATACTAATACTAGTGGCCCGCCCCGGCTTCGCCCGGATTTTTTTTTCCAAAATTCATAAGAACCTTCTCCTGACAATAACAAACACAACAAAAAAAGAATTAGCGAAATTGGTCCAGCCGTTCTCGAGTTTTGAGCTTAGCAACACATTTAGCGATTCATTTTTATTTATATAGATAGATTATAAAGAGGAAAGATTTGTATTTTTTTAATGTAAGGAATAAACTTAAAAACTACTAGACCGATTTTAATTTTTTTTTCAGCAATGGATAGCTACATTATCAGCGAGTAACATAGGCTATATTTTATCCCCTTACTCCCACGGGAACGGAAACTACGCGGGTGAAACCGCGTGACGTCCGCTAGTTACTAATAAAAGTTTAATTTGACCCCCATACTATAATTAGTCATTTTATCATCAAACGTGTCGGTCGGTACTGAAGTCAACCGCATCATCGCTTCAGATAAATGGGGACTTTTGAATTCCAGTTTCAGCACGCATTTTGTACTCTAAAAAGTTATTTTTCTTTCCTAGGTTTACTAGGTTAACTGTGGATCGTTAAAAATATGCCAAAAAAAATTGGTTATCTCTGAGAACTATGGGTGCTTTTTCAAGAAATGTAAATTACAGGTAAAATGCTGAAATAAAACCGTAAAATCATTAAAATCAAGAACAGTAAACCCGTGTTAAACATAATCTAAAAAACCGTTAGAAAATAATTAAAAAAACCGTTACTTTCAAACATAATCGGCCCCTAGCAACAGAAGAAAAATATTTCGCAAAAAAAAAAACAACCATACGTCCCATATTATTATACCATACATACGTTTTATATGCTTCTCACAAAGGTTAATTTTGCCTGTCAACGAATTCAAATAACAAAATTATAAAAGTACCAGGGTCCCATATCTAACGAAGAGTTCTCCAAACTTGTGACCGACATATCTAACGGCCGTCCAAGTATGCAAACGATAACCATATCTCGGTGTCGAGTAACCACATTATACCGCTCGCTCGAGTTGCAAACCAAGGAATTTTTATCGCCAGACGCGACGAACGAGACCAACTTCCGATGAGATATTAGGATTATCTACAGGTATTTGAGCGTTGTGTGGTATACTTTTTGTGTTTCGAAAGCTCTTGAGGAATTCTGTTAGCCTGGTACTAAAAATAGTAAAAACTAAAACTATAAATAGTAAACATTTTGGCTATGGTTTTGAGTGGCACTTGACAAACAATTTAAGGTGTTAAATCACGCTAGCGGTCATTCATAGTGTGAGCAGAAGAAATTTACGTTTATGCAACTACACTATTAAAAGACACAAATAATTTATTTCGCCTTTAGTTTTATTTTGTTTCATACAAAAAAATAACAAAACTTAATTATTCATTAATTTCTCATGGCGAGTAAGAACTTCCGAGCTGTTGAGCCGGTGACCCAATTATTAACTCATACTGTGAAGTCTTAAAACGATCATGATTCCGCTCGAAGAGGGAGACGGAGCTATACATAGCGAATAGCACTGTCCCGTTTACATCATCGGAATTGGATGGCATTAGCACGTCATAGTAGGACTGCTGTTTAGCTCTTAAAAAGAAACGTCGTGTCAACATTTTTTTTTCAAACATTTTAAAATGCTTCTTCCTGCATCCCCAAGCGATTGTTCCATTAATGATACAACAATACAATTATTACAATACCTATTCGTCTGGATTCAATACTGTTCCCAATATTTTGTTTGACTTTTGACTTAACATAAGGCAATTCAAGGTATTGAATTGTAGTTGAAAGACCCATTGTTTCTATTTTTAATTTATAATTATTGTCGGCTCATATCCAAATCCATTGGTCTCACGAGTCGTGCATCAAGTCGAGTCGTTGAGCTTCTTATTGGTTCTAAATTGAGCTTCTCGACTACCAAGGTTTGCACTGACTGGACAGTGGACAAGTCCACTCAAATCTGTGTTGCTCTTTCCTCAAAAGACCATTGCAGGCGCTGATCTGCATGGTCCTCAAATAACGTATTGTGAATGTGAGGACCATATAGATCTAATTATTAGGAGTTCATTACATGTTAGACTGGCAGTTTGTGTTCTTTATGCGGCCTACCCAAATGTCCTTACTTTGGTATTGTTCGACAAATCGTTGAGCTCCTTAAAGTTTGAGCTATACGATAAGTGACAAATGCTTGCACTGTCTGGACAGTTCTTCTCAAATCTGTGTGGTACTTTCCTTAAAAGACCACTCCAGACATGAATTAACCTACATGGTTCTGATATGATTTGACCAGTACGATTGTATGGACTTTAAAAGAAACTTTGACCTCTGAGTTTGTTTCGGTGTTTCTTCACTGGGTCGGCTAGGAAACACCGGCCTCATCTAATTTAAAAATACCCAGAAAGATTGACGTGTAAAAGTATTATGTTTAACCTACTTACAAAATAAATATCATTTAGTCAAAAGTTTATTTCTAAAAACTAAAAGTACAAATGACTAATATTTTTTTTATGTGTTTCAGAGATCCCGTTTCCGCCGTCAGGCTGTTTGGCGTTAAGAAGAGGTAATTAATAATGTTTTTCCCCTTTTTGATTAGTATGTACAGTATCCTCGAAGATAACTAATGCTATTTTTTTAAATGTTTAGTTACAGTTCCGATAAAGAACAATATCAAATGTTGCTGCCCTGTGGATATCGTAACAGGCAACTGATATTTAAACTTAAATTCGTTTTTTCATAGCGGTTCTTTTTCTGGAAGATAACTTTGGTCTAGCAGTGGGCTCATCCGAACTTATTATAAAATACGATTTGACACCTAATTCTTCGAACGAATTTCGAAAAATTTTGAAGCATAGATAGATGGGACACCCTGGAAAAGTTTATAGGAGGCGAGCTAGCTTTTGGCAAAAGCTAGTAGGTTAGCAATTGACTTACATTGTATGTGTAAATTATGAAGGTATATTGATTTCCAAAAATAAATAAAATCGCCTTATATCACTCGTTTATTCCCCCTTCAACTCAAATGTATCACCAATAACTTGAAACAAACCTCCTGATAAGTTTCAGTTAATTTGTAGGTACTATTCAATCAATAATTTATTCATTTACATGTGTAATTTACAGTATGTCCTCCATATTCTACCGTCATATGGGCACAATGTTATTTGCATGAATAACATTAAATTTCAAATTAAAAGAAATAAAATGTTGACATGAAAATGTAAAAATAATAACAATAATGTCAAACGGAAAAAGAGGTACTTATGTCAAATTAGTCACTGATTCATCATTCAAGAAGTCGTCAATTGTGTAGTAACATTTTTTAATTAAAAAGTGTCTTTTTTTTAATTTTAATACACTCAATACTATAATATCATTAAGCTTTTTCTCATAAGTGCGGTTTTACATTTCACTTGACACAATTAATTGACATACTGAGACCGTATTGGTATTTTCTGGTTCCTGACAATTCCTGAAATAGGTCTCTCTTGGGAACAAAGCCATTTCCAATAAATACAAAGACGGAAAAGTTCTAAAGTACCTATCTAAAGATTTAAAATAGGGAAGACAGCTATATGTTGTCTTAAGACCTCACGTTAAATTGGTATTGCAATAAGTTATTGTGTATCATTTCAGACACGAGCCAGCGTCATCGTGTACTAAAATCTACAACATTCTCCAAAGTAGTGAACGTAATTTATCATGAAGTAAACCAATAGATATTATGCTCCTTACTTTGGATATGTTGTACGAATATTCACCACTTGAAGACCTCGGGGGACTTGAAGCTGATGAAGAAGTTTTTCAGAAGAAACATAAAAGACTGAATGAAGAAATTCTGAACAAGATATGATTTCACCCGTTTATTTATTGTGTCGTGACCAGTTTTTATTAAAATTGTGATTTTGTTTTGAAATACAGTGTGTTTTAAAAAGGCGTGGACATATTTAAGGGGCTTTGTATTTTTTTTCTTTTGCTATTGTTTTTAAACTTTATATCAGATATGTCTTAAATATGACCAGTAACCACGCACTTCTGAAACATCTGTTTTGTAACATATTGTTAGTCCATATTCTATCTGGGATGGGGGGTCCTATTCATAATATCATAAGTCTGATTGGGTATTTTGTGGTTTTCAATATTTTTGTTTAGCACTTTTAAGCGAGCTGAAACATAGAATAATTCTGTCTCTTCTGCTGTCTCTTCTGTTGTTATCTCTAAAATTTCGCAAGGTTTTGATTCGAATAATAAAACATTTGACTTACCAGCAATCCAATGAGCAGTATCAGAGCGATAACTCCGATGGTGCTGACGGCGATCGCGACCGCCGCTCCCGAGCCATTGTCTTCATCACCCAGCACCCTTGAAGACGCCTCAGTAGTCATGTCTCCCGCATAACTCGTCAGGTCTTCAATTCCACCGGGAACTTTCGTAGTATATTCTGAGTAAGGCGTCGTATCAACCACAGTTGTCTCATGAATCTTCGCGTTTCGTTGCGTTGTAGTCTCATCACGTATAGTGGTAGTTGGCGGAGCATCAGTTACTTTCTTATCCATTTTCGTAGTTACTGCAACTGTTGTAGGCCTTGTATTTTCAGCTTCAGTGGTTACAGCTTCCGTAGTAGTAGGTCTGAATGTTTCTTGAGTAATAACTTCGTTGCTTTGACTGTTTTCATCTGTGCACTCAGTTTCTTGTGATTCACTTGATGTTTCTGTAGTTTCAGGTGCTGCAGTCGAAGTAATTCTTTGTTCTTTTTCTGTGTTTATTTCAGTGACTACTTCAACTACAATGGTTGTTGTATCTTCGGTTTCACTGGATGTTGATGTGGTTGATGGAACTTGGGTAGTGGGTGTCTGAGTAACTTCTAGAGTTGAAGTCTCAGTAGTGGGTTGGGTTGTAACTTCTACTGTTGTCGACTCGGTAGTAACCTCTTCAGTAGGCGGTTGAGTCGGCAGTTCTGTCGTGGTAGGAGGCTCTGTCGGAGTCTCCGTAGTTTCAGTTTTTGTTTCTGTGGTGTCAGTTACTTGTCTTGTAGTACTTTCTAGAATTTGTGAAGATACTTCTATAGGCGATGTCGATTCAGTAATGATAGTCGTTGATTCTTCAACTGTTTCCGTGGTCATATACTTAGGTCGGTAAGTAGTGACGGGACTATCTTTTAAAGTTGTTATTCTTGTCCTTGTTGGAAAAACTGGATGCCACATACTAGGCGTCGTACTATCTACTACTGGCGTCTCTGTTTCAACATCCTCAGTTGGTACGTAAGAGAATCTAATAGTAGTTATCTCGTAATCAGTAGTGGTGTTAGGCTTCTCTTCAGTTACAGTCTGATTCACTTCGGAACTGGCGACAGTCTCATCTTGCGGCGTAGTGATATCCGCTGGCAGTTTCGTAATTGATTCAAAACCAGTTGACCTTGTTGCGTCAACTGGTGGAATTGTCTTTTTGTCCGTATCATTGACTTGTTCCGTTGATTCCTCTGCTTCTGTAACAGGTACCCAAGAGTGCTCTGTTTGGTTTTCGACAGTATTTGACTTTTCAGTGGCTGGTTTTGCACTGTTCTGAACAGATATGTTGCTCTCAGCAGGCAGTCTTAAGTCGGATTTAGTCTCTGTTGCAACTTCAGTTTGAACTTCGGAGCTTGGTGAAGTTGAAGAAAATATTGGCTGCCAAGGCAATTTATTCTGAACCACTTCTGTGCTCTTCTTTGGAATGATGTCGTTGCTGATCGGACTGGCCGTCGTTGAGGTTGTGGTTGCAGTGATTGTTTCTTTTTTGTCTGAAATGAACGAACTGTTGTTAGTTTATGAAACAATACAATGAAACAGACAGACAATAAGATTCATCAAGGTGGAAGTAATAAATATTTCGATAATTGGATTCTTGAAACTCAGGTTTCTAATTAAAATATATGAAAATATTGATTTACGATTGATTGCCAAAAGCAAAGAATCTAATTTACGAAATATTTTAGTAACATCCTGGCACACTATTACTCACCTAAAACTTCCCCGACTTTCTGCAGCTCATTTTCATCGACGTTCTTTTGCGCCGACACGGTTTTGTTCACTGCGCTGGGCGAGGGTGGCGGACTGCGCAGGCTGGCCAGTGCCCACGCCGTTGATGTCGGAGGGATCTGCCACTCACTCTCCGTCTCCACCTCTGCCGACGTTGCCGTTGACGTCGCGAACCTCGTTGACCCTCGCTTCCACAAACTTGGAACTGTATTATCAGATATCGCCTGAGAATGAACCACCTTCTTCGGTCCACTTATGTCGCTTTGCAGGACAGGATCGATTTCTGATGAAACTGTTGTCAACATTGTTCGGCTCGGTTGACGTGGTTGAGGTGTGGTCTTCTCTTTTATACTGAAATGCTCGGAGTATATCGTCGTAGGATATGTAGGTCGGTGGTATACCTTGGTGATGTTTCGTCGAGGAACCATCCAAATAGGCTTATTTTTAGGAGTTGTATGATAGAATTTACGTGTTTGAAGTCTTGGGTTCGGGCTTGATGAAATATACTCAGGTTTTAGCGTCACACTGTTCGGAGAATCTTTATTGTTACTGATATTAAGACGTTTGGAATAATTTCGATTTCTGTTAAAGCTACTTGAAAACTTTTTAGTCACTCTTTCCGTCGATGATATAGAATTCTGAGTGGATACTGGGATAGAGTTTACTGAATCAATGATAGAAGGTAGAACACTGGATAGAGGTAAATAATTTGTAGGAGATATAGATATGCTTTCAGAGCTTGGATCAGGGAGTGCAGGTCTCGTTGCCGCTGGTATGGAATCATGTGAAGCTCTGAGTGATGCCAGTTCCTCCTCGGCTGACGTACTCGGAGTAGGTAGAGGTAGCGACTCATTGTCGCAGTCATCATCATGGGTGATAGCATAAGTCTCAGTAGACAACACAGACATTTCATAATATATACTTGTACCTTGTACATCAGATAACTCTTTGTTACTATTAGCACCATCGTTGTCTAGGAGACGAATTTCTTTGGTATTTTTAATGAATACTGTTGACTTGTTAGTCGGAGTGTTATTATTCATTTTCTCCATGCCTATATTTTCCTTAATAATTTGGAGGTTAGTTGCATTAGGGGGAGTAGCTTTCGCTTTAATAGTATCTAAATTCTTAATAATACTAGTAGAGATCTTTTGAAATTTCTGGTCGAAGTAATCGTTTTTCGGCGTCGTTAGATCGCTGTCGAAGTCGAAGAAACTTTCTGATTTAAATATGTCGTGAGTAGTATCTTTGTAGCCGTAGGATGCTTCACGAGGAAAGAAACTAGAGTAACCACCGTAAGATGGACTGCTGTACTCATTCTTTACTTTGTTATCAGAGCTCTCGTTATCCGAGTCATGGGTGAAGTCATCTCCATAGTTAAAACTAGGTATAGTAAAGAAATTAGTATCGAATTTGCTAGAAGTGAACTTCTCAAAAGATTCCTTTTCTTCTTCATCTTCTTCATCTTCAAAGGCTTCTTCGCTATGTACTTCTTTTTTTACAGTCACTGGAGTAGTACTGCTGATAAAAGCTGGCAGCTTGGTTTTCTTATAATTTCTCATACTGTCAACGATTTCCGCAGGCTTTTTCACTTCTGCTGTAGGAGTGACTATTACTAGTGTCGGTTTTTCAGTTGATCTAACCCTTCTTTGTGGGTTTTCTGTGCTTGATTTCACTTGGGAATGGAATCTAACTCTTCCCCTGTCCTTGTATTTGGCGTTTTTTTCTGTGTGTTCTTCAGAGGTGGAGTCTTTGGGGTTCAGTTCGTTGAGGGAGACATCTGGGGTCTTGGGCCGGTTCCTTAAGAGCCAGGTACCGTTGACGCGGCCGTACCGTGGCGCCCTCTCATCCTTGACAGTTGTAGATGTGTCGGGGATAGCGTTGCCGCTAACTTTTGTGCCGCTCAACAGTAGTAAATTTACTACTAATGCTGCACCTGTAATGACATTTCTTGTATTTAATTTTATAGAAACAATATTGCTAAAATTATCATGTGGTGTGGTGGTCTACAGACTGTGCAAAATTATGTTTTGTTATTTAAAATTGACTATGTTTTAAACTATTTTGTGTTTTCTTATCGTTGTTGGTATTACTTTGTTTACTTTATTAAGCTGTTTCTATCAAATATTTCTTTTGATTAAATTATTGTTAAAGATACGATTTGTTTTACTTATAAAAGTCGTGCCTTACCTAAACATATTCTCACTGGTGACTCCATGTTCATAACATGTTGTCGATAGGAATACTGAATTCAACTCTGCTTCATCTCCATCCTGTCATTGCTCGCCCTGGAATTAAAAGAAAGTACCTAATGTTAATTTCTTGATTTCTTAAGCCTCTTTATCAATTTGTTAATTATTATAAGTTTTTGGTCCTAATTAGTTCATATTACATGTTTGTTTAGTATTCATCTTTATTTTCCGAGTATTTCAGTGATATTACAGTGTAGTTTTTTTAACCCAAAGATTGACTGTTAGAGAATGCCTTGTTATAAATAAAGACCCGACTGTATATAAAGTTTATATAATTATTACTACTTTACACAATGCCCCACAAAACTGTTTTCATAATTTCATAATTTCTATAAAGATGTCACCGAATGGCAAACTCCGTAAGAATATAAAATATCTTGAGAGATTTTTAACACTCGATAAATTGTCAACTGAACATTTTGAATACTTTTTACGCATCAAAATTTATAATCTCTCGAAGTCATTCCGAGAAATTGTGGACTGACATAACATGGCGACCAATCAGAGCACAAGTCTACAATTTATCCGTCCTGAAAATAAGGCTCTCATAGGTCTATTCAGAGAAAACAAAGACCAATGAGGGGGCAACTCTCCAATTTAACTATCACACCAAAACAGATAAATTGTAGACCAGAGAGCTGATTGGTGATCACCATTTTATGTCAGCCCACAATTTCTCGGAAAGCACTTTAATATTATAGAATAGAAGATTTTTATTCGTAAAATTGCAGAACAAATTGTTCATTTGACAATTTATCGAGAGTTCACAATGATAGAGAGTATACAATCCCAAGATACACAATCCCAAGATATTTTGTAATCACGTAGTTTGCAATTTTCTGGTGACAGACAAATCATACAAAAATAATACGGAATTATCTTATTAATATGCCAAAGTGCCTAACAGAATCATAGTTTACATAATATTAAACTCTTTTTCTTTATTTTTCTTTTTTTCTATTTGATAGCTTTACGTAATTTATTATTATTGTCATTTGTAAATAGAAAATGTGCACGATCGTAAAGCGCCTGATCAAATCTCTTGGGTCATATTTATTTTACTCAGGTTTTTTGCGTAGGTCATCATCATCACACCAGCCGAAAGACGTCCACTGCTAGACATAGGCCTCCCCTAGAGTCCTCCTAGGTTCCCCTAAGTTGCCACAATCGCCACTCTGTGACTGCGATCGCCAACCTGCCTGCCAAGAGGCAGGTTGGCGATCGCAGTCACAGAGTACATTGAATATATAGGTAATCGCAGTATAGCTGTTGCAATGCACAGAGAATGCTGCTGCCCATTCTCTGGTGAGTCCCTTATTCGCCTCTTACGACACCCACGGGAAGTGATGGGATGGGGTTGCGTATGTATCTGAGTCGAATTCATTGTTCTACCCAACCTTATCACCAGTTTTATAGACCTAAATCTGGAATATCAGTTTTTTTATACGACAAGACTCTTCAATCCATACGAGTACCGCCTATGCGTTTGCTACCTCTTCACGTCTTATCGACTAAACGTCTGGACGGATTTGGATGAAACTCGGCACAGTGGTAGATCAAGTCTTGGAATAGGACAAAGGATTCTCCCCGAAATGTTCCCTTGGGATAATATGTGAATATGTATCCTGGTAATAATTTTATAATTGCGGATAAATTTGTAACTCTTACACGTCAGAACGGCTGAACGGATCGATTATAGTCTGGAATAACACATGACATACATTTTTATGATATCGCGGGCGGAGCCGCGGGCGGCATCTAGCTGTAGGTGTATAATATAATTTGTTCAAATACGTTTTTTTTTTCAGTAAATCCAAACAACTAATAAATCGGTATTCAAGTTTTCGGATTATAAACCAGTACGTAAAAAAGGTGATAATTTACAAAAGTCTCACAATAAAGCGTGAATTGAAATAAGATACCCACGACAGTAAATTACATCTTCATTACCTGTGAATCGCAATAGTTCACAATGGCGTCCCTGGGAAAATTGTGTTATAACCACTGGTGTAACACATACGTCACGTGCCACACACATGTCGTGCAAAATTGCGATGATTTTTAAATAAAAGTGTTTTATTTTCGCTTTTATTAGAATGTTGGTATGGTATGCTGATGTTTTAGTAATGTCATTGTTTACATTCATAAAGTTAGAGCCGTCTGATAGGGAGATGGAATTTGAGTCATCTTTGAATTGGACGTTTGATCCTATCTGAGTTCAGGGCCACAGAGTATATTTTACTAAACAATCATCAGAAGTGGGAAAGCTATGCATTTCTCACTTATTTATTTAGGAACTAGCTTTTGCCCGCGATTTCGTAAGCACATATTCACTTATAGCTGTCATGAATGTAGCTGTCGTATACAAAAACAATTGTTCAAATCTGTCTGGCAGTTCCAGAGATTAGCGCGTTCAAATAAACACACAAACAAACTCTTCAGATTTTTTATTTTAAGTATAGATTTAAACTTGATGTAGAGTAGTGGTACACAGATGGACTTAATGCAATGAGGCATTCTCTACCAGTCAACAATTAGATTAAAAGGCCAACACTGTAGTAGGTTTACCTATAAGAAAAAAATATTTTTCTAATAAAAAAATTATGCAAGTAAATATACTAATAAAATACATTGCTAAAATAATAAACTACTAAGGTAAATTAAAAACTGTACTGTACGTTAAACTCCAAACAAGATAAAACAAAAACAAAGCCCCTGTTTAGAATTCCCAATCACGTATCCAAATTGCAACTAATTGCTATTACAAAAACAAACAGAATCGACCTTCGAGCCACCAGTCACTACTTATTCATCAAAAAATAGGTAGCTAATCTAAAATGGTTCTTAGGCGTCCGTTACACGCTCATCTAAATGTCAATCAATTCCAAAAGTCATGATTGACGGTGAGTGATGGAATCCAATCGAGATCACCGTGAACTTAAAATATTCTTAAATATGGCGACGATATATATTATTGGCTGATATTATACGGGATTCGAAAAAGGATAAGGACCCACCATAAACATATAAAAACCGGTCAAGTCCGAGTTGAACTCGTGCGCCGAGGGTTCCGTACCTGCCCATTATACCGCCATAATAAAATTGGTATCATTTTTATTGGTGGCAGGCGTCAACTATGTATGTATGGGGACACTGTTTTGGAAATTTTCCTTTATTTCTTGCAGACCTTGCCTTTTGCCAAATATCGTGATTCTAGGTCAACGGGAACTACCATATAGGTTTTCGGAAACCTATAGGGTACTTCCGGTTGACCTAGAATTGTCAATTTTGGTTAAATGCAAGGTCTTACAGGACAAGTAAAGGGAAAATTCCGAAAAATAAAAATGTTAAAAATTTAGGTACATTTTGGTACTTACAAGCTTTCGCGAAAATCTTAATAAGCCTTTATAGCATAAATACCGAAGTAAGGGAACTCCCTGACCTGCATTAAGTACATAATTATCGGGGCACTCATGAGGTCATAATGGTAATCACCAGAACAGGTAGGAGAAGTGGTAATTGGTCAACTGAGTTCAATGGGTCAGTTGTTACAAGTTGGGGTGTAATCTTTGTGAACTATCGTCGTGATTGATGAAGGAAAAGCAAGGGTAACAAAAAATGGTGTGCAATAAAAAAAATGTGTTCAGAAGTTTATTTTGGGTTAATAGCACTGCTGATTAACCTAGTCAGAAGTGGGTTAGACGAATTTTCACCAACCTATGTGATTTTTAATTCCCTTTCCCCATTTTTTTCTATCCATATGAAAAACTTAGAAGCGAATTTTGTGCAGCAACAAAAAGAACCGCAGCGCCATTTATCCTGTCAGCGACGAACTACCAACGAAATCCTGCATCGCGCAAGCAAAGTTCTCCTTGCGAATTGAACACATACAACAGTCCGAATATCAACTATCGGCAGTTGTCCACCAGACACAACGGTCGGAGGATCCTCCCTTCCCAATGGAGGTTTGCGGGACTTAACACCCTGTTCCGCAAACCTCTATAACTCCATTGTTAAACACCGGGGCATCGTCTACTTTGATAGGAATAGAATAAGAGAGGGATATTTAGGCAGGTTGACAGTTCACGTAACAATCACTATAACCTTCTTTTTTTTAGGGATGGGAAATCAGCAAATGACTTCTTTCGCTCTGGTTGGAGCGGAAGGGCGTGTCAGACCCTTACTGACTAAAACCCATCCGTGTTCCTTCTAAAGCCCTTTGCGTTCCAGGGCCGCGGTGACTCTTTCGAACAAATTCCGCAACCCTGGCAAGCTCTGGCCCTAGCGAGCCCCGTCTTCTATGCTGACATCTCTTTGAGGCGCGCGTGAAACACAACGCGCCATCGACCCGGGCCTGGTGGTGATCGGACAGCGAGCCACCCAACGCTCGCCGTCCGCAGGCCCTGCGACTCCCGACGCCCTGGGCGTCTTCTCCTGTATCACTATACCTACTCTACTTAAATAGGAAGCCTTCAAAGTTAAAGTTCGCGAACACATTCGTAAGAAGTTGGCAGTAGTATCATGACATAGCTAATGTTTTCCAATTAAGTACCTATTTTTATAATTGTTTGAGTTGTTCGTGTACACTATTTATCTTGTTAATTTGAGTGTTTATTATATTTTTATATTGTATGTATATATAGTTCATATATTTGTATTATTTATTTATGTTTGTATGTAATTAAATATCAATCGCGTTTTATTCTCCATATTGCACCTACCACCATTCTCTGCATCACCCAAATGTTGACTGGTAGAGAATGCCTATGGCACCTCTGTACATTTGTGTGCGTAAAGTGTTAATAAATAAATACATAAATAAAATGCGTATAAATCCCTTATTTGTTAGGAGTTATCACCATCATCATAAAGCCGGCTTTCGTCAGCTGCAAATTAAGCGCAAAAAATCACATTTACAAAACGCGTTAAATTATTACAATATTTACTCGAAAAGAAGCGAATAATTTGATTGACTGGACAGAGGTCAGGATCGGTGTTAATTAGCCAGAACGTTTACAAACAATACGATGTCAACATCCCAATTTGCATGCAAAATTCGCGGTTATCACAAGGACATAAAGGTCATAAAAGTTTGCTATAATTGTGCAAATACGTCATCATTCTTTTGTTCTTATCTCAATTTATTTGTAGTCGGCGTAAAATGTTTTTTTTTTTCATTTATACTTATCTATTAGTCGGCACCGTCGTCACGCCTTTTCTAGACCTATTTGTTTATTTTTTATTGTTTTTCCTACCATCTTTCATACAATACATCCATAGTTTCTTGGTCTTCCTCTTCTCTAAGAACCATTCATATTATACGTAGGTACTCAAAATATGCTATAATTACACTTACTAAATAATCTCTATCTACCGGAAAATGGCAAACGCCGTAAGTTTGTAAAATATCGCGTGAAAATGGTTACTATTTTTTCTAAATAAGACACGGATATATTGGAAACTAGGGATTTTTTCATAATATATCGATAAATTATAATACAAACAAAATTTATTACAATCTTACGGAGTCTGCAATTTTTCGGTGACATCCATACCAAAAAACATAATACTTTTAACCCGACGCCGTCACTTCGTGTGTCTTAGTTTATAAGTCAAGCAAGATTAATATTTATTAGTTTATTTTTTTGTATGTTTATTTTGTGTATTTTATCTATGGGCCTTAGTTACCTGATAATAAAGAATTATTATTATTATTTCGTTTATTTTATTTTCTTTACATATAAATTTACATTTTTAAATATTTATTTTATAAAAACAGTTGTAACAAAAAAAACCATTTAAAATTACCTTTAAAATTGTATTATTATTATTATTAACAATAAATACATTGCTTGACTAGTAGAGAATGCCTTGATGCATTAAGTCCGCCCATGTACCACTATTGTACATTAAGTTTAAATAAATAAATAAAACCATAAGGGAACCAGTCTAGCGATTTGCAAAAACGCAATCTCAAGCAGTTCTCTAATAGAACCACAATATACAAATGCAAATTAGTCACCAATAAAACATACTTTTCATAGACTATAAAATACATTGCCGTTTCAAACCCTCTAGAGAACTAAACTAGCACTTGCAAGCACGCAATGAAATGCAATTCGCTAATAGAACCACGCACCGTTGGGCGGTTCGGTCTAGATTAGGTGGTCGTCCTAGATTTAGACCGAGCGAGGCTGCACTTACTGTAATGTACTTTCTAATGAATATCTTGGTTAGAGATTAAGAGGATTTAATAAGGTTAAACGTTTGTGGGAGCACGTTTTGCAAGTAAAGGACAGTACGGAAGAAAAACACAGAAGCTCCAGAGTCTAGCTGGTGTGTCAGTGTGTGCCCAGTATTAAATAGCTTTGTTTTCGCACAAGTCTTTCTTCTTTTGATTCTTCAAATCAATAATTTGTAACTATACTCAAAATCCAGTTCATGTTTTTTAATCCCGTGTTTTAATTGTCATAATTCCATTTATGATTCCGGGATTTTGGAGGAGGTATTATCAACTCTATGTTACTTACTTCCACGAACAGGTAAATATAGTCTATCTATGCCTATCTCTGGTTATAAGTCATCATAACATTGCCAACCATAGCCTTTACACCATGGTTTCAAAAAGCCTATTGAGTTTGTTTTGAGGAACTTTATGACAGGTATCATACACACTTAAGAGTTAGTGTATTCAACCTTTCTGAACCAGTAAATTGCGGTTTGTTATTTCGGCAATCCCATACTTTTTAAACTGAAACAGCATTATACTGCTAGAAGCCAAAATCTATATACATATCTAATACTAATAATAAAGCTGAAGAGTGTGTTTGTTTGAACGCTCTTATCTCTGGAACTACCAGTCGGATTTGGAAAATTATTTTTGTATATTATAGCCACTTTCATGAGGAAGGCTATAGACTACACGGGAACGGAAAATTCCCAAGGGAACGGGAAAAAACGGGATATGCGCGTAGCAAGTAGACAGAAAACCGACTTAATTTCACAAAAAGCTCTCCTTCAAAAAAACATTGATTCATGCTTAACATAACTTTGGTACTTGTATTATAAAAATGGTGAATAAAGCCAGTACTCAAATACTTAGTAGCCCACTTACAATGTTGACAAACACAGATCCGCCGCGCCGTCACGTTTTATTTGGGACCTCGCCATAACTAGTCACTTACATAATAAACTGACTTGGTGACTTGAAGTTGGTAGGTACTGTCATCATACAAGACATTTCGACATGATTGCATTAACCGGGAATCGAACACGGATGCCAATGATTCATCATGTAGGGAGACCGTACAACTGCTACCGTGATTAAATGATTTTGTCTCATATCGCCACAAACTATTAAATCTTTGCCTATATAATATAATAAAGAAATATGGCAAAATTTCAGAAAAAAATCAAACCAAAGGCACAAAGAAATAACTGATTTTGAAAAAATCAATAATATTCTTTAAACATAAAGTATATTTGAATGTAATATTGCAAATCCAACTGAAGTTTTGAATATGATAGATCAAAGTGGCCTGAAAAATAACAGCAATTTTATAGATTAAGACCCTATATTATATAAGAAAAGCTCATACTGTAGCTATAATATAAATGTGGTTGGAAAATTGATAAAAAGTTTTAATATTATCAAACCACTAACAAAGACTTCTTCTTTAAAAAAAAATCACTTCGCTTCGTTTCTACTAAAAACTTTAAATCACGAGCTTCTATAATGTTAAGTATCTATTGCGTTTTGATTTCAAATAAAAGGAATGTAACGTGAACAAAAAAGGCAATGTTTAGTGAAACGCTCGATACAGTCGTGTCGGAGTAAGTGGTAAGTAAAACACGACGATCGTGACAGAATGCGCCTGAGCACCGATTCATGGCTTTTTTTAGGGCTGGGACGAGTGGCTATCGATAGTTGAGTTATCGATAAGATATTCAATTTATGCAAATGAAATTTACTGATGCTGTAGCTCAAGCTATTATTTTCCACAGTAACTACTTTAATAGTTACGCGTATTATTGTGAAACACTTTTTTTTACATTATCGAATCAATATAATTGAACCTGATATTCGTAGTCTTTCTCAGTTAACTTTTTAGATATGTAGATATGTAGACAGAACACTTTTTATAATGTACACCTAAGTTGATGAATATACAATTATATTAGGTTAGACGAAGAGGAAATTATATTAAAAGAAAACTTGAATAAAAATGTAAAATTATAACGCCAGGTATTACATTAAACAGGTTTGATTATACAACAAGACGCCAATGTCAGAGCCAATTCAATCAAAAACAAATAAAACGTATGTAAACACTGAAAACCAGGTCAATTTATTACGTTGTACAACTACGTGACGCAGCCCATCCCTATTGCATTAAATTACATCGACATAAAGCAAGCACGTCGACGCGCGACTCGAATTTTAACTAAAGTCACAGCACTGGGTACAGTCGGGGAAAAAATACATTCGCAGAAATGTTTTCTTTTGTTTCTTTTGCACGTAGATTATTTTTATATTAATGGGTGTATTGACATTTATCGGAAGGGTAAACCGTGATAAAATAATAAATTCATATTCGTTTGTTTGCGGTCCACAAGGTAAAACAAGATGTTAACAAAAAGGCTTAAAGCTAAGAGTTGTAGACCCTGTTAGGACACTGCAAAAGGTACATATGATACATATAGGTACACAAAGTTAAAATCTAAATCGCAGAAACTAAAAATTCAAAATAAAATTTTTACATGAAAACTGAGCAATTCAATTCGGATAAAAAAAATAACAATATAATAACATAAATGATACTATATTTACTTATTTATTTTATTTATTTATTTAAACTTAATGTACAATAGTGGTACTTGGGCGGACATAATGCATCAAGGTACTACAAACTTTAATTGGTAAGTAGGTAGCTGTTTTCTTAAAATACTTACTATTTTTACATTAAGCTAAAGTTATTTTTAGGTAATTATTACAAAAACTTATTTAACAGATCATATTTTTTTTAAGATTATAAACATTGCCAGTTTAAATAAATAAATTAAAAACTTAATATTATTGTATTGATTAAATCTTACAACCTACTTATATTTGTTTGTATTGAAAATCGTGTTTTTCTTTTGTTGTCTACAATTCTTAAAAAGTAGATTAACGGATAGACAAAAATACTCGTCCTTTTATGACTCTTTTATGTGAAAATAACAAAACTTTTTGACGCGACAACGTCTATTAAATCGATGAACGCCGGCTGCACGCACGAAAAAGGATGACTCATTGTAACGTTACGATCATTTCATGAATGTTTTGTTATGACGTTGTCACGTTAAACTATCGTCCGTAAACCGACTTTACAGACAACCAAAATTCCGTTTTTCTATTTAATGTTTCCCAGAGTCGCGACGCTTTCAATACTTACCTTAGTATTAGGTACGTGTGTGTTCCAAACATAATATTTCTAAACCCTAACACTTGTCCGACCACCGATACGCTCAACATTATTTCATCTACATACAGCTTACGTGATGCTAGTCTATGGGCTGTACCTATGCCCTTATTCGAGCAGTTGTACAATACGACGAACAAGTACCACTGATGCAACAGTACCGTCAAGGACTTAGAAATCTTTGGAAGCAATCTTTTTGATGCTGTGTTCGTACCCAGTCGAGAGGTTAACGAGATTTTCGTCATTATTTCGGTGTTTTTGGTTTTATTTCTATGAATCTTGCAAGGGCCGTGTTCTAGGATGGATCTTAACATTAATAATACTAAAATAGATTGACAGTATACGTATGTTAACACTGCTCAGAAGGACTTTGTTTTAATTATTAACTTTTCTAGATTCTTGCTTGAGATTTTTCTAGTATCAGTGGTTTAATATCATCATTATGTTTATGATTTAAGAGGAAAGGGTATTTCTTGTGAAGGAACCGAGAAAAACCTGAACTTATACGTAATTAATATCATATATCAATAACCGCATAGTCGCCAAACCTTCTTAAGCAATATTATGGTTGTTCGATGAGCAAATATTATCAAACATAAATTAAGCCACGTGAATCTTGCTCTTCAAACATTTTCGTTTTATTTTGAGTGTTCGATCTTGCTCGAATGAACGTAGAAACAGCGAGCATATTTGGACTTAGCATTAGTGACTAAAGCCCCTAACCACTCCGTATACCCTACCCCTAACACTAACTTCTCCGTATGAGAAGACACCTTTTCCAGCTGTGGGACAGCAAGAAGCTAGTATTATTTATATATTAGTATTATAAACAAATATTATTTGTTTTACAACTTCGTCTCGGCAGGTATAGGTAATCATTTATATCTTATCGTATATACAGGGTTATTTGTAAAACACCGGCAACCTCTCAGGACTATGTCACTAACATCATAATCAACAACTTTTGTTCTATGACTTTTAAAAATTCATCATATTTTAGTTCATCAGATTTTCATACAAAAATAAAAATATTTAAATTGAACGCTCTAAATGTTACGAAGTCTATGCGAAGCAAAAGAAAGCGATAGGTAGTACAATAGCGAGGGGTGCGGGGTTAGGGCGGCGGGGGCGCTTGAACTTGACCTATTTACGGGCGGCCGCCAGTCGGACAGTCGGTCGTTCGCCTTGATGCGCTTGCGTCGCGTCATTACACGCGTGTCCTTGTAAAATTCGGTAGTGCGGACGTAATTCGTGATGGCATATCAGTATTCCAATGTCGAGTACACGGAAATGGTGCGAATTCTAGCTAGGTGTGATGACAATGTTTTGGAAGCCTGTCGCCAATACGCCATACGATTCCCGAACGTACGTGTACCTACCCGGGAAACAATGTTAGCCGCCACACAGCGTTTACGAGATCACGGGCAATTCCGGAATCCCATCAGGGATAGTGGTCGTCCACCGAGGCACACAGTACGAGAAGAAGAANTAATTGCATAAATACTATTTTTGACTTGGCGTAATGCAATTAGTATTGTAAGTAGTGCCTAACTTTAAAACAATGGTAAAGAATTCAATTGCACCCTTTAAAGTAATTGTTAGTTATGTTTGATTTGTTTTCGTTTGTTCGCAAAATGTACCGAAAAACAGCTTATTTACGTCAGACTTGAAAGTTACGCGTCCTTAATAAACAATATCGCCGTGCATTACGTAGTGAGCTAATTTAAGTACCTACATGCGATTTAATTTAATTTTATTTTTTAATGTAGCCAGTCCTAAGCCTGGTTAAGTATGAAGGGAGAGTGGATTCAGTCTATCTACAAACCAATACTTTTATCAAGTGCTATACCGTTGTAATTTTACAGAAAATGTCAGAAGTCACCTACCAATAGATGGTTTTTATTACGGTCAAGGTTTGACCGATTGTAGGTATCATTTGGCTTTAGCGCGCTTTTTCTTTCTTTTCTTTTTTTTGCATAAAAAGGCGGGAATCGTAGTGTAGTGAGTTGCTAACCCAAAATTATTACTACGAGGACAGTGCGCGGCAGGCGTAGGTAGGTACAGCAAAATACAGAGTTGAAATGTGTTAGATAGGGCAACGAAATCTTGAAGGTTTGTTTTTGGTAAATGTATTATGTTTTGTAAAAAGTCATAGAACAAAAGTTGTTGTTTATGATGATAGTAATGCAGTCCTGCAAGGTTGCCGGTGTTTTACAATTAACCCTGTATATAAAAATCAATTGCTGCATGTATCAAATTTCATCACTAGAGAATGACTCTACCGATTTGGTCGATTCTTTATTGTTGTGAACATTACTGTCAAGACTAGGTTTACGGTTGCAAAAAGAAATAAATGAGAACCTGGAAACGGTTATAGGCTACTTTTTTTGCGAAAATCTATATTTACGCGAGCGAACAAATGCCAGTAATATAAGATTTTTTCATTATGAAATAATGAGATTTTATACACGTTGCAAAAAGCAATCCTTGAAATCTTACTGTTCATCATATCAGCCAAAAGACGTCCACTGCTGGTCATTTTGCATAGGTCATCATCATCCTTTGGGAGGTTGCCATAATCGCCACGCTTGGCAGGCGGGTTGGCGATCGCAGTGTAACTGTTACAATGTACAGAGAATGCTGCTGCCCATTCTCTGGTGAGTCCCTTAGTCGCCTCTAACGACACCTATGGGAAGAGATGGGATGGTGCTATTCTGACATCAAACAGAAATCTTTCTGTCAGAACAATGGAAATTAAAAAAAATAAAAGTATAAAGATAAAAGGATTGTTTTATTTGAACGTTTGCGTCACCAACTGACCTAATGTCAAGGTTTTCTTTGTTTTAGCTGTGTTGCTATATTTGCTATATACGCTTAATATTATTTGTCAGGCTTTATTTCATGCCTCTTTTACTGCCAGATTTACCCCCCGATTTCTGAATTAAGAATTTAAAATTAAGTATTTGTCAAATTTTACTTTATCCTCAAAAGTAGTCAGACTGACAGTGAAGTAGGGTTTCAATTTATAAATGTCACCTGAAAATGGCAAACTCCGTAAGATTATAAAATAACTTGAGAGCTTATAAACTCTCGATAAATTGTCAACTGAACATTTGGAATACTTTTTTACGCATCAAAATCTGATAGTCCATAATATCTTGAAGTCATTCCGAGAAATTGTGGACTGACATAAAATGGCGACCAATCAGCACTCTGGTATACATTAGTAGTTTATCTACTATAAACGCCACCGATACATGTTTGTTTTGGGGAATACTTTCATTTTGCGTATAGAAAAGGAGTAGAATTCCCCACCGGAGTCTGTGATTCCTGATAACTAAAAACTGGGAGTGTTTAAGTGTGAATAGGTTACTTCTAAGCAAGCGTGCTCCATTTTCGACCAAATCATTGCTCTCCATGAGGAGAAATAGTGGTCATACGCGAGTCTATCAATAATAATAAGGCTCTCCCTAACTCATTCTTTGACCATCTAAGCTGCTACACTCCGGTTATGTCCATATTTATATGCAACGGCACGCTTGCCAACATTGTATGAGTGTAGTGAACACAAACATAGCGTATTGAATTTAAATACACACTCACCAGAAATGTTTAACTCGCTTACTAGTAAGAAGTTTAAAAACAATTCCGTCCAAATAAAATATTCTTTAATTTTTTTGTGAACTAAAGCAAAAAATATTTACTTATAACGTTTGCAAACAAGGTTTCGTGAAAATATAAAACACACCGCATTGTATTTTTTCATTTATAATTTTGCTGGCCGATACTGAGGATTTTATAAATCCTCAAGATTTTCTCAATAAAAACATTCATCGAAATCATTGTTTATCAATAATAATCTACCAAACACAGTCAATGTAAATACGAGATCACTTCGATGTATTTTTTCAGTAAGTCTTATTTTTCAGACCCACCCTTCAACTGGACACTAATCTAAACCAGAACTTGAAAAGTAAAACCAATAAAAAGTAATGCGGATCTCACTCAAAACGTCAAGAAGTTCCAGCTGCTAAAGTCAAGTCGATAACATTATCATTGCCAGCACATCAAGCTAGGTACCCGAAACTGTCCAATTTTCCCAATCAACCTTGAACTAATGCTTTAACAATAAAGTTGAAAATCTATTAAAGAAATTTGACAGATTGTTTTTTTGACATTTGACACTTTTTGAAAAAAAAAACAAAGTCACCACTCATGATGACATTACAATTGTCTTACTCATCCACTACGTTTTTTTTATCACTACCTAAATACAAAAGATACTCTGTCTCAAATTCTCAAGTTATCACCGAGAAAATTCAAAACAAAAGCCATAAGAGCAACGTGTCACCATGACCCATTTACCAGCTCTTTTCACAGTCTCCGAGGTACTAGGGCATCATAATTTAACAGTCATGCACACGTAGCCTAACTGTGCACACCATACTAAATTACCCATAAAAAACTGCTCGTTATAGACGCGACAGCTCGTTATTTTGCACACTAATGGAGGACAGACACCTTTGCGGGACCATTTTCAGTCAATATCACGACGTGAATTCAATCATTATGTGCCTTGAAAAAGAAAATTGTGAAGAATAAATTGGCAAAATGGATGGATTATTTAGGTGTAATAAGGTGCAGAAAGTATAATTTTGGGGTTTCATCTTGAAAAGACTTATGTCAAATAATGAGGTCTATCTAAAGTAATTCTGAAAAAATAATATTGTTGCTAGATCTTACTTACAGCTGCCTAGGGTTGGTTATAAAAGATAAAAGATAATTTAATTTATTTGTCAAACATGCGTTTACATAAACTGACTAATCAGACATGCAAGGTATTAATTACTACGTTGTGAGCGTCCATGTTTTGCCAATAACGGCGTACAAATTTTAGAGGTATAAAAATTACATTTTTTTACAAAACACAAGAAATAGATAATAATTGATGTCAAGCTATTATAGTACGTATAAGTATATTATAGTCAAAAATAAATTAAATTATGTCCAGTATATTCATTTTATGCTGTCAAATAGTATCACTTAAAAGTCAATTGATTTAAAATTCACATTATTAAATTGTTATTCAACCATATAGATATAGATATTAGAAGTCGGAATAGAAAAGTACTTTTCATTCAAAAAATCTAAAACATTGTAGTACACTTTATTAACTAAAAAAATTCTCAGCTTATTTTTGAAAGCTTATAATCAGTGATCGGCTAATCGGGCGCTAAACTTCACTTTTATTCCCACGAAAGTATAATATGGACATGCTTTTAAGTCGGTTCAGGCATTTAGAAGCGACATACAAACAAAAAAAATATTACACTCCTTTTCTTGGGCAGTCGTGTAGTAAAAACAACACATTGTGCACATTACAATTTTTATAGGTATTCCATTTGTTTTGAATAAAATAAGGATACTAAATTAAAATAACCACTGCTATAATTTGATTAAGTTTGTTATAGTTGTTTTTACAAAATTGTTCAATCCCGGGAACCCGGGATTACTTATTTATTCAGAAAGGAGTGTCCATATTATTCTTTCACGGGAAGAAGTTTAGGTAGATAAGCGCTCGATTATCCGATCACTATTTATAATAAACGACTTTTAAGGCTTCGTAATATTTAAATTTTAACTATATTGGGTAGTCTCTAACATTGCAATTTTGCTGGCCTTGAATAAAAATAAGAAGTCCGAAGAAATAAGTAAGTTTGTGAGAAATAATGGATATCTAGCAAAAAATACAAAATAACGCAACAATGCTTGTTAGGACATCCGGCTAACGGGACACAATGCCTCGTTTAAATCGAATCGCATACAATCTTAAAATCATTAAAAATATTGAGACCCCCGCTGCGGTCTATCTTCGACCAATTACAAATTGCAGCTAAATACTCGTTTTTTTCCGCAGACTACGCAATAAATGCCTTTAAAGAATTATATTTAAACGCTTCTACTAATTTGCTTCACCAATTATGCATAAAAATCGAGCCTGACATTTCAAAACTAAAAGAAATATGATCTAGTAAAAACCTGTCTGGATTTCTGCGTTTTTCGAAATTCTACGCTTAAATTGCAGAACAATCATATTAGTTTGCAATTGTTTTTAGTTTCAGTGTCAACAACCCGAAACAAACAACATTATTTAAGAATAATAATAAATTGCATTTTAATTTTCAACGCGATTGTACTTTTGTTGAACGAAAAATCTGCATTGCATTTTTTCTAAACCATATTTTCGAATATCATCTAAAAGATAGGTATATAAGAATTGGAAACTTTTTAAATATCTCTTCAAAATTAGAGTGAACAGGCTTTTTCTGGGTAAGCTCGCACCATCGTCGACTTTGTCTCCGTCATCTATGACCTAGACTAGAGTAACCCATATTAAATTAAAAAAAAACAATAAAATATGTATAAGTACGGAACCAGGGTGAGGAAGCAAGGCAAAATCTGCTTGAACCTGTAATTATTATGAGGGATTGAGCTCTTCTCCTTTGACATGGTGGATCTTTATGACGAAGCTTCTTAAAGAGGAGAAACTACCTGACCTGGCAATCCTTGACCGACCCGAGCCATGAGACAAGGAGAGTCGACTCCACTTAAAGTGGAAAAAGGAAACTGATTGACTGACATATCAATGCACAGTCTACAGGGACTAAGAACATGTAGTTAATAGTTTAATGATGCGAGCACTTAGAAGGGATTTTTGGAAATTCAACCTTTAGGGGATAATTATAGTTCCCGAGAGGGAAGTGCTAGGTTAGAGTACAGTCAACAAAGCTATTTTATATGCAGGCAGCTAACTTGCAACTACTTTTGAACAATGTTGTGAATGTCCTGAGGAGATAATGATTGTAAACCACACTTGTAAGTATGTCATAAACTCATAAGCTTAAAAAGTCATAATACACATTGGAAATAAATTTTGGCAGTGCTGTGGAAAAAAATATATATTTTTGCCTGTATACCAAATAGCTTTGTTCACTGTACTTAAAGTACCATCATTCAGAATTGGCCAGCCCAACAAGTACCTACTTGTAGATAAGACGCCTTTGCGGTCTGTTAACTACAAATTACGATATAATTTTCACTTTTACTCAAAGTCCGAAACTATATACAAATTAAGCGAAAGTAAATTCCTCTTTACATTCTACGCTCATTTAGATACATTATGCAAACTTTTAATTAATTTTACATACTCACATTATGAAGGTCAATGTCTTAAAATTAATTAGTTGGAGTAGAAACCTTTTAGATAAAATAACTCTTGGAGATAAATAAAACATGATCTGCTCGCTCTAATCTGAAAAAAAAACTGTTAAATTGTATCATAATGTATTCTGTATAATATGGTTCTCTACCATATGTCTACGGAAAAGCTTCGAATACATTGACCACATTTCCAGAAAAATTAAGTGATAATCTTGAAAAACTATTGCTAAGGGGGGACCTGCCAGGGTTGCGGAGTTTGTTCGAAAGAGTCACCGCGGCCCTGGAACGCATAGGGCTTTAGAAGGAACACGGATGGGTTTTAGTCAGTAAGAGTCTGACACGCCCTTCCACTCCACCCAGAGCGGAAGAAGTCATTTGATTTCCCATCCCCAAAAAAAAAAAAGAATCAGACACAAGTGCCCGTCACCTTGGTCAGATCAAATACCTTCCACGCTAGACACCATGTGATGCCATCCAAATTGCCGATGATAAGACAACATGGCGAAATATAGTCCATGAGAAAATCATTCGTTGAAGTCACGACCATCAGCATTCGGGACAACCGACGCAAGAAGGTATTCTGATGTGGAATATACTCTCAACACATGAGCAAATTTAATTATAGTAGCAGTATAGATTAACTTATGAGGTAATATTGCCCCTCTATTTACATACATATTTACATCTGTTTTTATAAATACTTTACTAACTAGAAATAAAAATAAAAACTCCTAACTAAATCAACCTTAAATATGGCGTCAAAAAATTCATCCGCATCGCTGTCGACTGGAAGTGTACCCAAAAGACTGGCGGTATTGCTACGTTGTATGGCAATGCTTATTCTTTGACCAAGGTATAAGCCAGCCCTTGGTTACGTGAAGTGTCAACTAAGCGTCTTGAGAGATCTTTAAACAAGTTATGTGCACTCGGACCCCAAGACCCGAAAGTTTAAACCCCAAACGGCTCGAAAATATATACCATATACTTATGAGTGAATATGGTCACCCAGCTAAAACCAGGAAACAGTACACTAATTCAGCTCGACGTGTTTTATAGCAAAACTCTCTTGAATCAACATAAAAGTTATGTAATCACAGACACGACGGCTTAATTGATACATATCAGAAAAAAGTTAATGTTCAAATTAGACCATAATTTTAATTTCTTACGCGTATATTACACCAGTAAGTACAGCGTGTGCACATGGACTCGGACCTTATGAGTCAGTACTGCTTTCTAAATTAGATACTACGCCATAATTTGGTTTATGTGGTATTTTATCGGTTTCACTTTTAAATGAGTTTGCTCAAACCACATTGAAGCCAGTATTTTCAAAAATTCTTCTCACAATATTTGTATGGTCTGCACTGTTGGTTTCGTGGCCACAAGCGCGTTGAGATGCTGAGTTCGATTCCCATGTACAGTCGCCAGCACATCAAGCTACCCGAAACTGTCAAATTTTCCCAAAAATAAAGTTGAAAATCTATTAAAGAAATTTGATAGATTGTTGTAACTTGATGTGCTGACGTGTGTAACTACTTAGGGCAGTCTGTGGTATTAGGTTTTTTTCATTTGGTATTTCTCATTGGCAGCTCTGAGATTAGGAGTTAGCGTTGTGAAACCCCTGTACCTCGAAAACCACCTAAAAGCTGATGTTGCTCTTAACAGCAGCCGACTATGCAGGGTTGCTGACCCATCTGACTACGAGAATGAAGGAAAACAGAGCAACACTGTTTATGCATACACTCGTGCACCATAATATCTCCTTGGTCGATTATGGCTCGTCTGTACTGAGATTGGCCGCCATTATTATTTATATGTCACGTTGACGATTCTTTCGCAATATTTTTATTGGAAATGTTCCAATGGTACTCCCCAATGAATCAAAATGGTGATAACGAGTTAAACTGTAGATAGATGACAAAGTTGCCATCACCGCGGTGGGCGTACCACTCTCGGGTTACCGTCTGTTCCAGCCCGATAACATTGATGAGCACCATTATGTGTTCGGACTACGTGCACGACTTTTGTTGGTTGGTAAATGTGGTCCAGTTGCGAAGTAGCTTGCTTTGCTTCTTATTTTAAGAATTCTAATGCACAATGCAAGGGGATAACTTAAAAATGAATTTCGATCACAGTTTAATGTTATAGCTGATGCTGGCATGATAGTACAAGAAACAGATAAAATATTTAAAACATAGACAAACCCAATGCAGTTTTTGCAACAATTGAATACTGCATACTTAAAACTAAACTGCAAGCAACAAAGCAACTTTGTAAGCAAGCCATGCTACAACAAGTCGTGAATCACCAGGAGTTCATAGCTCACAACAAAGCTATACAAAGCAGAGAAAGTGTAACATAAAGAAACATAACTATTTGCGGCTTCCCTCTACATTAAAGTAATCCATTGTGAGGACTGGAGAGCTAACCGAGAACCAGCAAGGTCCTCAACCTTTGTGCTATTGAACGTCAAGTGAAGTTACTGAAGCGATGCTTTTGAAATGTTAGTGCGGATATTGTTGAGGCTGCGTAATAAATCATGTTGGATGCTGGTCTGCTTAGCGATACACCGTTTGGAGCACGATTGCTATATGTCAGAGAGATAGGATATGCTTTATTGACCACCATAATTGTAACACAGCTCAAGTTACAAAATTTAACTCTCGGTTCTCGCAAGTAAGCGCGCCGCTACAATAACGATGATACAGCCAGTTTTCATAGAAAATTTAAATTGTTTCTTCAAAATTGTCTGTGAGAGCCTTGAATAAAACTGGTCCTAATGATTTTGAGACCATGGTAAATTATGTTGTTAATTAAATTAAAGAAAACAAATAAAAGAACTATAAAACTTATCTGTAGATTTGTCTTATTCACAAAAAAAACATGAGCAGACCTTAGTATCTCCGTACACTCCAAAACATTCGCATTGAACTACACTGAAAAGAAAAGTGAACAACGAAAGTATCACAAACCAAACATAACCGGTACTAATCTTGCTCATTTTGAATATTTACAATAGAAAAATTTATTGAACAAAGAGACATGGCAAAGGGAAAGTACAGTGAACCGCCATGTCGGTGTGGCTCACAAAACTAATAAGGAAATGACGATTTGCTTGTACTCTGAACGTACCTTGAGCAACAAGAGCACTACGCTCTTTAAGATGAAGTATGATCTATAACTGGTATATCTGGGGCTGCATTTTGTTAATTGGTGCTTCGGGATTCACTTTTGTATTATTTTGTAACTGTTTGAGGTATTGAAGAATTCTTGCATCATATTTTTGCTGTAGGTTGTCTGTGTGAGCTACATAATTGTCCTTTCAATTTTCTGTTTGAAGCCATAAAATAGACGACAATTTGTATTAAATTCTAATACCATAATTTTATGGTCTATCGCCCGGTTTGAAAACACCTCTCTTTGTTCACCATTACCTTCACCAGGTACTGATTTATTGTCGGATTTATCATCCTATATTTTAACTAAAAACCAACTGCACTATTTATATTTTTTATTAAATAACTGTAACCTAAAACTCAATTAAAACAAAGCAGATTACAATCATATTTATCTAAATTCAACGTATTTTATAAACCCAAACCAACTGTTTACAATACAGAATGAAAACTCCATGGCCATTGATACAACAGTAGTTGCGTAACATCAATTGGTAATCGTATCAAAAGCAATTGAAGGGTCAACTGATCAGCTCGCTCAGACCGATGACGATGATCGACTGCGTTTGTAAGCGTTTCAAACCTGCGTTGCATAAACAACTGTTGTACCTACTGGATTGTGGAGATTTAAAATGCAATCTTCTATTTCAAGCTTAGAAGATGAATGGCAGGCTGCGACGACGAGAAGACATTCTTAATTCTTTTTTATACAGCAGAAAAAGTTACACAGTGATAATAAAGTTCATGAAAAAGACGAGTTGAACTCAAAGTTGAGTTTCATCTCAGCAAACCTTTAACGTATAGGGAGATGATCTATCAGCGACGAACTTACTAAATTTGACATTCTACAACAGTAAAAATGTCCAACATTTTTGGAGATTATAATTTACCACGCGACTTTTCGATAGTCGATGTCAATTCAATACGTCGACATTGAATCCGCGTCCTTCTCTCGATCTAAATAGCTAATAAGATTACGTTAACTAAATGTGTCAATACACATTTGAATGAATGCCAGTAAGACATGACAGAAGGTTCTTTATTTCAGCCTCTTCTGCTTTCTCGCTCGCAGTAATAATTGTTTGTTTACTATCTTTATTTTTATTTTTGCTATAACTGCTATTATTTATCTTTATTTATTACATCATCTTCAGTCAGATTGTATGTCCTATATTCTCAATCGAGGACATCTCACTGATTAGTATTCAAGAGTTCACGGTATTTAATCATGTCAGTTGCTAAGGATTTAATAATCACTGGACAATCGTCTTTATAAACTATAATTACTTTATCTTTAGTTATCTCTGGATTATAATTGGCATACAGTATCATACCCCTATGAATAGACTTCTTTCAATATAACTTGTTCAATATGGATAATACTGCAAATTTTATTTGTAATTAATTACTTTGTACGTGCGTACGTACGTACATACGTACGTACTTTGCACGTGCGTTATGGTATAATGATTGACTGTATTATTCCATCCGAAGGCATGCCCTGCGCACATCAGGTAGGTACCTATTACATCAATGTTAGCGATGTAATGCTGGACAAGTCAAACAAACATCAGCATTGCATCTTTTTGTAGAATGGTTTAATAAATGAGTAAAGATAACTAAATTATAACTTGTATGTATTTTCGTGGTATCAAACTATCATCACGTTCTTGCTCAATTGACGGATCAGCTCAACTTTTCCTCTGTCTCGCCTCTCTATTAGTCATCATCTCAGTAGTTAGCCCTACCAACTTTCAGACAGTTCATATTTCATTTATTTGGTCTTATAACTTTATCTACTATTATCTATTTCCATATACTACCTAGATTACTTAATCGAATGCAGATTTGAAAAGTTAACATATTAGTTCTCTCGAATGCTCTAATTAATTCTGCTTTAACATTAAAATTAAGAAAGTTATTCAATCACCAGGAAGTATTAATTGCTTTACTATAATATAATAATATTCTGACATTTATAAATAATCAATGATCTTCTAGTATTACGTTATTTACAAATGACATCTTCGGTCATCGACCTAGTTTGCATAACGTTATTAAAAATATCGATTCATCTAAATTAGATACAGAATTATCTTCTTAATAGTGAATTAATCAATTCCTCTACGGTTTAAGTGGTAAATCAATGTTTCATGGTTCTTCTTCATGTGCCCCGACTCTTTTTTCATCTTTAATATTACTCTTGTACTTCAGTCTTATTTTATTATCTTTGTCTATTTTATCTCTCTATGAATCATCAGCTAGTTTGCCGGTCGTTGTTGTCATCGACTTTGACCAAGAAATTGTTGGTATCAGCACTTTGTACGGCCATAAAGTACAGTTTGAATTCGCCTACTACGGTCTAAAATGCCTGATCAACTCTACTTAAGCTGAAATTAAAAGACAAAACCAAGAAATTACAAGATAATTCGAGTCAATTGAGTAGGATTTCTAATGTTAATAGAAAAAGAACACTGCTTAGAAGCAACTGTCTTTGGCGACACTGGAGGAACAAAACTGAACGTCAACGATACATTTACTATTGTTGCTCATTATCCTAAAATTCTTTAGTAAGTTCAAGATTATTATCTCCTCGGATTGACCACGCAACACAAATACCATTATTTCTTTTGTTTGCGCTCATAACTATTACAAACATCGTACAAACAACAATTACTTAAATCGTATTTAAATAAGCAGAGATTACGATCGCTATTAAAATGATCAAAACTGTTCTTCTACCATTTCGCAACGTGTCGAAAACAAAATGTTACATGTCGCATGCATTATGCACAGTTGCCAAATATTAGACATTATACGGATGTCTTCAGATATAATGATATCGTGATGACAAACAGATAATAATGTAACCTAGTTTCGTACATAAACAGGATAATGAGATGTTACAGAAGATTTCAACTACAAAATATAATGTATACATATATTAATTCATTCATTCACTGACCGACAGCTCACTGCCTGCCTTTAAACTGCTTAATCTGGGCTACATGATTTTTTTCTTAAAAGAACCTGTGAAATGAAAGTGACCACTTCGGAAGGAAAATGAATTCTCTAAAAGGATAAACTAATAATTTTGCCGATAGGAAATCTCATCGTGCACACAAGAGCACAAAAGACTCAAGGCAAAAAGTTGTCATTGGAGCATCAAAAAGTCATTTTAACAGCGGTATATTGTGGTTTACAGATGATTTAACGCCTTATATTCGTTTTAAAACCCGCACTTGACACTAACTTTCATTTGATGAGATATTAGCATCATTCACTTGGATGTCAAGTTTAGGATTGTGACAGATTGTCATGCATCAGCGACCATACAGCTTATGCGTAAAGCGACATTCAACATAGAGACTGACCTACTAACAACTTGGAATCTTGAAAACGGAGCATTCGAAAAATTTCACATTAAGCTCACTGGAATTACCGAACGAAGCCTTTAAAAACACAGATAACAAAATCATATGAATGAATACAAACATCGGGAAAAACCCGTTTCAAAATGATAGCAGTGACGAATGAAAAACAAACAATTGACAGTCGCAATGGAATTGTTTCATGAACCATTAAATTACACATACATAGGCACAATGTCGATACATCCATTACTCATGAAACTGAACTACGATTGAAAACCAAATACAACTGCGTTTCTGCATGCACCTGTGTCAATAGACAAACACACATGACATGAAATAGATAGACACAAAAGGTCCACCACTGCACGAAAATACTCATATGGCTAGGGATAAGAAAACATCGTTGCGGAATTTGTTTGAAAGAGACCGCGACCCTGGAATGCAAAGGGCTTTAGAAGCAACACGGATGGGTTTTAGTCAATAAGAGTCTGACACGCCCCTCCGGTCCACCCAGAGCAGAAGAAGTCATTTGATGATTTTCCATACTTAAAAAAGGGATAAAAAATCAGATTTATGAAAAATATTTGATTTTAGAGGGAAAAATAATGGCGAAATGCTTGGAATTTCCAAACGGATGGTTCCATTGAGGAATCCGAGGACTCAGGTGATTTTTTCTCATCAGTCATCAGAACTTAATTTCAGGATTGAAGGAAATTCCTCTTATTTCTCCAGTCAGCTAAAGCTACGAGATATTTGATTTCAAAATTCGAAAAAATTTTACATTTATACATTTTAAACAAGAAACCTGTGACGCCCATACTTTTATAAGGCCTTTTTAGGCCACAACGCTAAAGTCGTTACTAGAGTTTATAGCGATGGATTGAAATTACAAATCATAAATTTAAATCTAGGTAACGCAGAGCATAGTTCTGCTTTTCAAAGCTTACAGAGTTCAGCGAAATTTTGGTGCGCGTCTTTCTAATAATGATTTGCGTTGACTGAACCTTCGATATTTGTTTACCTAACGCCAATACTAGGGTAGGTAATTTAGAAAAACACGGGACTAATAACAACTATCGCTCACGAATACGTTGCGGCTCCTGTAGGGTTGTCGCTGTCTGTATCATTAAGATTTATTGGTTTTTTAATGGAACTGTAGCAGTCTTGTGTGTGCTAGGTACTGCTACGAGAAGGTATATATGTATGCTCGTAGCAGTGGTCATTAGGTTTTTTCTTGATATTGTAGTGGTGATGTAGGTACAGCAGACGCTGTGTGATGTGTGTACTCATGCGAAGCTGTGACGGGTTGTTTTAAAACTTCGGTTGGTTGGCCGAGGGTTGGAAGAAAACGTTTTGGTATTCTGGCTGTGAGACGGGTAGATGACATTGTTGCCATTGCAGGTAGAACCTGGACAATGTTGAAAGAGAATCTTGGGGATTCCCACAAGAATAAAGAGGCCTGGGCGAAATCGGGCTATTGGTAAAGATGGTTCAAATTTTATCTAGGCAGTTGAATACTTGGCGAAAAAAAACAAAACATAAAGTCACCATCTTTGAGAACTGAAAGAAGATGCGTGCTTTCTCACAAATCTGCGTACCGTCACACAATCGTGCGTGTCATCCAAACACAAATAACAAGGAAGAAACAAGTGCAATAAACAATTAATCAGCTATCGGCATGGGACAGCCCTGTCGTGTGATGAAGAGCGTGGGTCTCGGTCCAGCGAGCCGCTTTACGCTTTCTCCAGCGCAGCCATTCCTCACCAGTCGCTGCACGACATATGTGCATACGATGTCACGTGTCTGCGGAGCTGGGACAGTGGCCAGGAGGCCGTTGGACTGTTGATAGAGATATCAGATGCCCAAAAGAGATGGAAGAGGATATAAGCAGTCTAAACTCTCTTTGTCTCATCTTAATCATAAGATGTGTGTATAATTTTTAAAATATCTAATTTATAATAAGATTATGACTCTCTGTACGTGTTGGTTCGTACTGTAAGTACAGAGAGTAATTAAAGCTAAATAAATAAGGTCAGAGTCAAGATGCCATAGGACTGTTTCTATCTACTTCTGGCAAGTAAAACAAGATAGTGACGGTAGAAAATTTGGGCAGTCTAATCTCTCCTTTTCTCGTCGCATAATGGGGGTTTTTGGACCTGGTACATTGGCCAGGATGCCTTTGGACTATTAGTATATCTTTCTTGAGAGATATATATCTTACATGAGAGAAATAGAAGAAGATTTGTGAGCAGTCTAATCACTCTTTATCTATTCTCATGAAGGGCGGTTTTTGGATCTAGGACAATAACTAGGATGCCGTTGGACCTTTGCTATTTCACTTATCTCTCGCTCTGATCCAATCAATTTGTGTTTTTCTTTCATACTTCTCAATTGCTCGTCATGTCAGTAGCCACCCCATTTCCAGTAAAATCATCTGTCATACAGCTACTCATCGTTTCTTTGGTCCCTTCTACTCATATAGCATCCTCATATTCACACTCAAAACTTCCCTCCCGATATGTTTCTCTTCCTCCGGCTCACATGTCTGTTGCGGCCGCTAAAAGAGACAGAGATCGCAGAAGATATTTTTGACCTCCATTTCTATCTCGTTTGTTAATTTGGCGAATGTTATTTCATTCTAGTTTCTGGCACTTAGACCATATCCAGGATTCTGATGACAACTAAGTTGTTTGAAGTATCTATGAACTATTTAAAATAAGAGAGGAACGGAAAAAATTATGACCCTATCTGAGCCGATGCTATGCCTGTCTATGGATTTGAAGAATACCAGATCCAAGTCAAGAAACTCGCCTTTAACATAGGTCCCATTCAGGCATTGATAACAAGCTCATTAATTTAACAAGTCGAAAGTGTAAGCCATTGAAATCTCTTGCTGATTCTGCTTATTGGCAAAATACAGCCGAAGTCTCTATTTTTCTTTGGGAAGGATTCTGACAACCAGATGTACTTAATATATCACTTTTTCTTAGTGATAAAGATGTGAAGATGGCAGTCGTTCACTGTTACGGATAACTCGACGCCTCCCACCGCCATATGGTGAGATTCGAAGCCGCTATTAATTAGCAAACTAGATTTTAGTCGTTAGTGTTACTCTACATAAAATAAATAATTAATAATATCTTGGGACAACTCACACACGGTCATCTGATCCCAAACTAGGCAGAGCCTGTGCTGACACAGAACAAATGATCGTGCTCATCACACAAAGATTTGTCCTGGGTGGGAATCGAACCCATGACCTCCGTTTTAGCAGTCAGGGTCTGACTTAGGGTATAGTTGTGATAATTACCTTTCTTCTATTCTAGCCCTCCACACGCATTCTGAAACAAACATAAAAAATACATTAAAGACTTTGATTTCTGTAGTTTAACTGATGAACACGCAAATCACCTGAAAAGGTGCTTACCCTTAATTTACCTTCAAGTGTAACAAGCCCCATGAAATATGACGCGAACAAATAATATAAACATATGCCTACACCCGACAATTATTACCACCACCCTATTCAATGATCGCGTGTGCCAACAAAGTCAACAATCGGGACATGTACCCTACGATCAACCATTACTACCCGATCTACATGCTTTAAAAAATAACAAGTAATCATAGGTCATATGAAAATGGATGATCGTCGCTACACCTTTAATGGAAGTTTAACCGCTATGACCTACATGATAAGGGGTATTTTACTATGTAATGTGTGTGTTAAGGCTTTGACAGACAAAGGGGTGGACATCAAAGGTGATCGACCTATTTTTTCCACGATCACCGGTCAACGGCATTGAGGTGGTCAATTAAAAATATTATTTATATGAAGAGATTCTAAGCGGATATTGGACATTATACTCTTTAGATAAATGTTGTAGATTGTTAGTTTTACATGCAATCATTGCTTTTATTCAGTTAAGTAATATCGACTCTTGTATGTTTGGTGTAGATGAGTAGTGAAATGAAGAAGTTTTTAAAACAATCTGGCAAAACAGAATAGAATAAAATAGATTTTCTTTTTTATTCAAGTAATCATACATAACTGTTTACAAAACTTACGACCATGTTAGTAAGCAGTGATAAAAAAACACAAAATCAAAATCGGTTCATCCGTTCGAGAGCTACGATGCCACAGACCACACACACAAACACAGACACGTCAAACTTATAACCGTCGTTTTTGCGTCGGGGGTTAAAAACAAACAACACAAGAAATAATGAATAACGGTGGATCACTGTTGCGACAACAAACCCTCATGCACAGTTCAGGCGACTTGCAACCATGGTGCTGCCCCACACCCTGCGCACCAGGGAAGCGCACCTTTTACGCATTGTTGTCACATGCGCATCTGCGAACATCCCCGACGCACTACAGGAGCGGGGCAGCCCCACCAGCATTCTAAACGCAGTATTTTCATGTTTTGAAAACTTGAAAATAGACATTAATTTTATTTTCTATGTCGCTTTTAGTTTTCTGTTTTGCTTTCAAGTAAGTTTAGCTTGATAAGAGTTTATTTTTATTGAAGCGTGTACCCGTAGAGGCAATTAGTTTAGCATTTAAAAACAAATTTTGTAGTAGGTAAATTCTCTAAAATAATAACAATAAATAAAGTAAGAAAATATAACATAAGACCTCCCCATAACACACCGGTATTATACTTCAAAGTACCAGGCTTGCAGAAACGGCAAGAGCTTACGCAACGACCAGTCAGACAAGTTAACAGCCAGGCTAGTTGGGCAATCCCGGCTGTAATTAGGAGCAAAGCACAGCACTGCATGTTTACTAAACTTTACAACTGGTGCAAACTACTTCTTAGTATTTATTCTATAAGAAAGCAACAAAATTTTTAGTATCAAGAAAGCAAAAGAAAATTCCGGAAAAGTTGAAAAAATCATGACTATCATTTACTTTTAAACCTAATTTAAGAGCATCTACTAAAGAAGCTACATAATTTGAAATGACGCGTTTCAAATGACGTTTTTCAACACTTGTGAGTAAACAATAAATATTACCAGAACGTTAATAAATTAAATACATTTTATTTTTGAATGGACTCTAGATCCTTGACAACGATTTAACTGGAGTTATGGGTATTAGCATTTTCTCATTTTCTGTTTAACAGAAACAGGAGATGTTCAGTTCAAGTAAGGTGGATTGAATTTATTTATTTCACGGCTTTCTTCGACAAAATGATACAATTATCTACTTTTATACCCACGAAGAAGTTTTTAGTGGTCTGTGGAGACTTGTGTGACCAATTTCTAATCCAAGGAAACTACAGGAATCCAGTGAAATTGTGAAAATTAAAGTTCATCAGAACAAAATCTCAAGGACAACTACGCTTTGGTTGAAGTTTCCTCTTTAATTTTGCATTTTTTTAACCAGGAAAACAGAATCAAATAGGAGATCTCAATTCAATTGTACCTAATGTTCTTCCAGGAATGTCTGCGTTCCATTTTCAAATTGCAAGTACCAAAGTTCATCTAGCTATGATCGGCGCCAGATAAATGTGCAATAACGGTCATTGACTCACATACCTATATAATATCTTCTAATAATGATTGACTTTCTTAATATCATAAAAGAAATAAATACATGAAGCTGCCCTGAATCGTCTTCTATCGTGATCCTTTACGTTCTTTAGTAATGAAAATCGGTTCATAATTTATTTTTCGGGTTATCTACGAAGGGATATTAGTGGAAAGATCAATGCACCTACTTTATTGCAAGTTTATCTGGCGCCAACCATAGTAGGTACATCCTCGGGTGTTTCCGTGGCTCAGTTGCAAAACCTTACAAATGGCGTCTTCGTGCGCAATCGACTCTTGGCTTCACGTTTACTGACGCTCAGCTTGCCTAACTGATCTGAGATACCAATACCTATTATTATGTTTAGGATCATTTAGTACGTATTGTTTGCTTGGGCGTGTATTTCTCACGATATTTTATTTACTGTAGGTTATCGTAGAAATATACTATTGTAGAAATTTAGAACGCATGAATTTGGCACAACCTTAACTACGGAAAAATATAAATTATTATTAGAAGTAAAGATTGTTTTAAGACACCACGTCGATTTTTACGGCTATGAAGAACTTTTCAACATAATATTGCTCATGGAAAAGTCATCTAAAGGTCAATTTATTATGTGCAGCCAAGGAAAAACGTATCTTTTTCTAGATCATATTTTAAACTACAGGAAACCCAAAGACATTGTCAAAAGTAAGACAAATGTACTAGCACTGCAGAAGAGAACGGAAGCGTGTCTGTAGGTACCCGGAATCATGGAAGGTCAGCGGCTTCGTGCCTTGCTTGCGAGACTGCGAGAGTGTTATGAAGGCTTGGTACTTGTAGACAACTACCGAGAGACACAATCGTAGGAACTTACATAGAAACTATTTGCGCACATTATATCTAACTATCTTTTGCCCGCGACTTCGTACACGCATATCCCGTTTTTTCCCGTTCCCGTAAGAATTTCGGGAAATCCTAGTGCTCCCCTATACTCCCCAAGGAACCTACATGCCAAACATCAGCGTTCTACGACTAGTAGTTTCAGCTGTGCATTGTCTGTCAGTCACTCACTCAGTCACTCAGTAACGGAAGAACTTTATATATTAGGATGAATAAACAGGCCTAATAAATAAGGTCCATAGCACAATATCCAAATATTCACTTGTACATAACTATAATCAATAGGCTGATTTTTAAGACGTATTTCACATATATACATCAAATCATAAATATAATATAATTTATTCTTCACAGACAAAAAAATAAACAGAATCAAATAATATATTGGAAGCAACGATTTCAGTAAGGTTTTATCTAGAATGTCCACAAACATGTCAAGCCTTCACTGTTTCCTAGCGCGAACTAAATTGAGAAAGGGAAATTACTAAATTTTATGGTAGGTCATGAACGAACCAGAGTAGCAGAATTAGTTTTTTTCCGCAATTTTCGTTCGAAATTCCGCAACCCTGGCAAAGGGTTTTACCACTTGCACTCACAACTATAAATAAACAACAATTGAAAAACTAAAAATCGTAACCCATAAACAGGAAGATCTGTAAACTAAAGGTGAAGGTAGACTCCTTCTGAGTCACCCGTTTTAAAAAGGGATCCACATACTTCCACACACTTTGAGATTCATTTAGAATCGGCTGCAGAAAATGTCTCTACGACTTTTTCATGTTTTTATTCAATTTTATTCAAATGTTTATTGCTCAACACAGTACATAATCATTACATTTCTAAATGTCAAGTGAATGCGCAGTCCACTGTGTTGTACTAATTCAGGCATGCAACACTTATCACACAATTTGATAAATTCCAAAAATTCAATATTGTTACCATTAAAATGCCATAATTTCAAATCAATATGCTATAAAAATTACATAAATTCAAAATAATATTCTTTATAATGTCGTAAATTCAAAATTGTATGTGAGTAAAATGGGTATGTGTCAAATCTGGGCCAGACAAGTATGGCCCAAAGCATATGACAATCTGACTCACCGAGAAACCACAGATAGATCTCCAATCATATTTGACCCGCCGATTAATGCATTTCGAATGTCAAACGAAATAAATTGACATTGATACTCCTAAAAGCGTACGGTAGAATCTCAAATCGATGTTTTTATTCATTTGGCAGTTATTTTTTTTAAGGTTCAGGTTTAGATTTATCAAAAGAGAAATGCAAACACAAAATTCTTTATTTCAAATAGACCAGCTACAGGCACTTTTGAATTGTCAATGTCTGTCAGTCAAATAGATGAAGCTAATTCTGCCGCGCTGGCGACAAGAGCAGCAAGTTGTTCTGCAGCAAGACTCCATCTTAAGCGAGGCAGTTGCACGTTCCAAAGAGTGTATCCTATGGAGAAGAACAGGGGCCTTACTATGAAGTCTTAAAACGATCATGATTCCGCTCTAAGAGGGAGACGGAGCTATACATAGCGAATAGCACTATCCCGTTTACATCATCGGAATTGGATGGCATTAGCACGTCATAGTAGGAGCTCGTGGCTAAATAATAACAGCCTCACGGGTCGATCTTCAAGGTTAAGCAACGCTTGCCGAGGTTGGTCAGCGGATGGGTGACCATCATAACATACTGAAACTCCTCCGTGCCAAGAAAAGCACGCTAAGCCGTTGGTCCCGACTGTCATTTGTAGATCTTTGGCAGTCGTTACGGATAGTCAGAAGCCAGAAAATCTGACACCAGTCTTACCAAGGAGTACCGTGTTACCCAGTTAATGGGTTGTGGAGGTGTGGTAGCCAGCAGCTCCACATAAAATACTGGTATTCAGCTGAATCCGGTTTGACTGGAAGCCGACCCCAATATAATTGGGAAAAGGCAAGGCAGATGATGAGTAGGGCAGCAGTAGTGTCAGTAGCATGTTATAAGTGGAAGAATTATCGTAATCGGTTCAGCACTTCCAGAGATGAAACTCTTAACTAACACACAAAAACATTACCTTATTAAAGTATTAGTTAAGATAGTAATTATACGATTTATCTAAACAGGATAGCTTAGCATTGTTGATCAGTCACCTAATCACAGTTATCTTATCGAATGAGTTGAATACATTTATCAATACTCCGTCGATCATAGACGTAACGGTTTAGTCCAATAGAGATACTACTCAGAATCTAGATTAAGAACTCGTTCGTCACAATTTACTTCTATCGTAACTTTAATTGAAAATTTCTTGAATTTACTTTAGCGAGAAACTAAAATTTATAACAACAAAAATCCCGATTGCGTACAATCCACCCAAAAATATGGAAACAAGATAAGGAAAAAATAAAAATACTGAAAAATTAAATATACAGTCAAGCCCAGTTTGTTGCCTTCGTATTTGAGCAAAAAAGTGAATTAAATAAACTAAACCTCTAATCTTTAGGGACACAAAATGAAAGTAGGTATATAAAGCTAGTAATATCTTCATAATAATAATATCTTGGGACAACTCACACACGGTCATCCGATCCCAAACTAGGCAGAGCCTGTGCTATGGCAACCAGGCAACTGATAAACATACTTATATATTTCTAAATACATACATATTATAGACAAATTCGACCTCCAATGACAAATGGACACACAGCATCAATTTAAATAAGCGGCAACAATAGTTTCTCTCAAGATAATTTTAAATGAAAATAATAGTACATTTGTATTCACGTAGATAGGTAGTGCTCGCAATATAATATAATGTAGGTCAAGTTTAACATTTATATTCCGATCTCTCCTTATAAGCTATTGCTTAGCCGTGTACAGATACGATTTGTATCTGTCACCGGAAAATAGCAAAATCCGTAAGATTATAAAATAACTTGAGACATTGTAAACTCTCGATAAAGTGTCAATTGAACATTTGGAATACTTTTTTACGTATCAAAATTTGATAGTCTATAATCTCTCGTAGTCATTCCGAGAAATTGTGCATTATAATAAAATGGCGACGAATCAGAGCACAAGTCTAAAATTTATCTGTTTTCCTTTTTTTCAATTTTTTATTGTATGAAAATTAAAAAAGAGGTTCCGACGAATTGAGAACCTCCTCCTTCTTGAAGTCGGTTAAAAATAGCCATGAACGTTTCAAATACAAGAACTAATAATAATACGGACGAATACTAAACTAGAACTGTACACCTACAGGCCCTACAGCATACATAGATCCCAAAATGGCAAAATTCCCAAAGTGACCTTTTATTTTTTTTTCTGCTAAGTTTATAGAGGTATATTGGTGCAATCTAAATATCTTTTGACCAATAAACTTTTCAAGCTAACTGATTTCATGTAGCCTAAGTGGAATCATTATTTCTTGTGAGATATCCTGTTTCATAATATAAGTAGGTGCACAGCTTGCTTATTAATAAACAATTAATTGTAAGTAATCAGTATTTATAAGAAGGTTAACAACTTGTAGTTGTATAATAATACTTGTGTCATATAACGATTGGAGTTTATCGCTTAATTCCCCGTAATAACTATATATTTCTAAATACATACATATTATAGACAAATTACACCCAGACACAGAACAAATCATTCATGCTCATCACACAAAGATTTGTCCTGGGTGGGAATCGAACCCACGACCTCCGGCTAAGCAGTCAGGGTCACTAACCACTCGATCAACAGGCCAGTCTTTATATGATAAGATAAGGTTAAAGTAGTGATGCACCAAAATTTTAATAACGACTGGCCTGTTGGTCAAGTGGTTAGTGACTCTGACTGCTAAACCGGAGGTCGTGGGTTCGATTCCCACCCAGGACAAATCTTTGTGTGATGAGCATGATAATTTGTTCTGTGTCTGGGTGTAATTTGTGTATAATATGTATGTATTTAGAAATATATAAGTATGTTTATCAGTTGTCTGGTTGCCATAGCACAGGCTCTGCCTAGTTTGGGATCGGATGACCGTGTGTGAGTTGTCCCAAGATATATATTATTATTATTATTAATTTAAATTTGAAACCATAAAACATCAAATTCAGTAGCAAAAACACTAATTGCAAAATTCAGCATATATACATATGTATACATATTCAAAATAATACCTAAAAAAACTAAGCTTACTTGACTGTAAACAAGCGTCGAAGAAGTATGTGCTCATAACATTTCCTTATAAGATTGTATATATATAACCTTGAAGTTTTTGCTCTTAGACCGTTTAAGTGTTATATAAAAGTTATCAGCTGACTTGACTGCTCCATTTATTATTTAAATTGAGAAATATAGAATTATTATTAACATGCAGAAACTTATTGGTATGAACAAGTCCAGTGATCAAAATAAACGTGATATACTGGGTAAAAGAAGAGCAAAGGAATTTGAAAGGATCGAATCAGCTCGATTTACGTGAAAATAAAAACTAGTTCATCATTGAAGAAAGAAAATTGGTGTCAATTAGCACAAAACCGAGCGAAATGGAAGGAATAAGGAAGGCCTTTGGCCAAGATGCCACTTGTGGGCAAGGTCTTCCTGGCCTACCTAGATAGTTTGTAGTTTTAAAACAAATTATAATGTTGCTGATAACGACCAAGTCCTGCAAACCAAAATGGATTTACATGAATACGAAAGATCAAGGAAAAGGAATTGTTCTTCGAAAATCTTAAAAAACTGTCTTGTCGTCAATTCTGTTATATTTATCTTGAGCCATTAAAATTGATCTTCAGTCAGGTACCTGACATTTTAGTTTACCTTGGAGAAACCACAAAATTGGTGAGGTATACTAATTATTGCCTAACTTGTTGTGCGCTAGGCTGGATGCGAAACTATGCACATTTATAATTAACGAGAACAGGCCTTCGCACACTGAATAAGGCCCAAGACCAATTAGTTTTTTCAGACTTGCTTAATATTTGGAAATTTGGCTACTGAACTTTTTTTTTCTAGCATTACTGCTTCGCAGAAGGAGGTGACCGCTTCCCAAGCCTTCTCGCTCCGAACCATGGATTTAACCAGGGCCGGACGCGAGAGGTCGCCGCCGCTGATCGCCGTAACGAGGACACGGCGGAGCTCAACCCAAGCAGGGCAGACCTCCACCGTATGCTCCACCGTGTCCTCCGGGTAATCCGGGCAATTGTGGCGTACCCTAGCTACTGAGCTTAACTGTAGAATTCTGTATCTTTAACAATTCTATCCTTTTTCTCCACTAGCTGCAATTTGCAAACCCAAAGTGAATTGTGAGTTCAGTCTTAAGAGGTTTTACGTATCACATTCAGTTCATGGTAAAGATGAACAAGGGCCATGGAAAATGAGGAGACCACCTGTAAGGTGATAGGAGCATGTGTGTCTGCCTCACCTGCCGTACCTACCAATTACAAAGAGATATAATCATTTGTATTGATCGGAAGGTATTCTCTGGATGAACTGATGTGATTGCGAAATTCTTTCACTGAAAATCTCACCATCGTTAAGTTCCCTTTTTTTAAGGATGGGAAATCATCAAATGACTTCTTCTCGGGGCGGAGCTGATGTGAGCCTCTTACTGACTAAAACCCATCCGTGTTCCTTCAAAAGCCCTTTGGGTTCCAGGGTGACTCTTTCGAACAAATTCCGCAACATCGTTAAGTACCCTAAGCTGGCTCGAGGCATGTGGGATAGGTCACAAGTGCGAAGCCCTAGGAAAAATATAATTCAATAAATCTCTACAATTCTACAGAGAGTGTTACCAACCTTGTCCTTACTCTCAAAGCAAGGATACCACCAGGTGTGACGTATGAGTCACGGCTCAACACCGCAGCTCAGCAAGCGATCGAACATGAACCGGTGATGCTTGACAACAAAAGTTTCCAATAAATATATCTTTTATCCAACTTCTTTGGATCCACGCCTTTATTTAAGACTCCGTTGATTTGGAAAAGGTTGAATCAGAAACCTGATGAGACGTCTTTGTCAGTCTGTATGTCAAGGCCGTTTTTTTCATTAACTGGTTTTTCTAGGTACCTTGGACCTACTATGATTGTTTTTTTGCCAAGAACTAAAGGCATACTTTTTGTTATTTGAAATTCAGAATAGTGTGCTAATGAGGTAAATAGCAATAATAAAATATGTTCTCCGTGAGAATCTATTTGCTGTGCATCATATTACCGTCGAGTATGGTATGACACAAATATGGTCTTAGTAAAGAATAGTGATGCGAAGCCACCCGAAGAGCAATGGCGATGTTTATGCTCGGAGTTACCCTGCGTGATTAAAATAAAAGATCCAAAAAAGAACAGAAGAAAGAACTGTCAAGCTCAAGGGGCAACCAATGGATTCTGAAGTAGAGTCTGACCGGAAAGTGCTGCAGCCAATGTCCATCAGTGAACGTCTTTGGGCTGAAACTATAAAAGATCGGAGAGGAAAAGTAAAAAAATATGTCCTAAAACAAATAATATAGTGAAGAAAACCGCAAAAAAGCAACATTCACATTAAAAGTATCAACTGACAGCCAACTCTATCACTGGGTGCGCTTATTGGTCAAATCAAATAGCGTGCTTCCTCGGCTTCCTGTTACACACTTCCGTCCCATTTCAAGAAATCACTCCCACAGATTGCAGGAAAGCGAGAGAAAAGATGTTACACATCAATAAAAACGATTTAAAAATAAAATAATATAGTCTATGGAATTTGGGCGCCTCTTTTGTGGAAATGATTGAAATATTTTTGTTTTTGCAGACAGCGATTTAATCTTTCAAGGAAAAATGCAAACACAGTTAATTCACGCTAACTAATGCGACATCATTATAATTAGTGATGATGCCGTCTAAAAGCCAATTAATATTATCTTGATTATCTTAGATGATAAAGTAATAGTTTAAATCAAGATTATAATCTAATGATAGGAATTTGATTATCACACAGTGAATAATACTGTATATTTTTCATTAAAGTGGAAAAACAGTTGACAGGAAAAAAATGCAAATAATCATAATATATTTTATATATGTGGACAATGCAAGTCAATGCCGCTGTAAAGCAAGGTTGCCATGAAGCTAAGGGTGCAATGAAACACGCTCACGAGTGTCATACAATATTTAGCAACACACTTAAAAATAAACTTTTAATAAACACTGTATTGTGAACCTAAAATCAGTGTCATAACCATAGGGCATTTTACGAGTTGTATTTTTTATTATTTTTTTATTTAATATGGGTTTGCTCTTGAATCTAGTCTAGGTCATAGATGACAGAGACAAAGTCGACGATAGAGCGAGCTTACCCAGAAGAAGCCTGTTCACTCTAATTTTGAAGAGATTAGGGTTGGATGCGTTCGGAAACACAGACGCAGGATTTTTTCTTAATACCTCAAATATCCTGCCTATCAAATAAGCCTTCAATCAGACAACAAAAAGGTGTTGCCAATTATACAATAAAAAACTTGCTATGACCATATAAATCAAGTGAATCGGTTACTCAATTCGGGTGAGCGCTATTTTCATAGAAGAAAATTCACGCGCGTCCTAGCGTGCACGGAGAGAAATCATCAGTCATGCATATTTATAGTGTATCGCTTTCTCCCTCTAGTATTTGATTTGCTCACAAATAATGTAATACTGTATTTAGCAGTTCATTCGATTATATCGATTACTTTTTTAATTGTTGATGATATATTTTTTTTTTACTGACATGATTAACATTGTTTCAAATCAACTTGTATTTAGCAGTTAATTCGATTATATCGATTACTTTTTTTGTTGTTGATGATATATTCTTTTTAACTGACCAGATTAACATTATTTCAAATCAGCTTGTATTTTATTCAATTTTTTTAATTATGTCATCTTAATCTTGTCGGTTGTTGTGGCGACACTCGGGGGAGGCCTATGTCCAGCAGTGAATGTCTTTCGGCTAATATGTTGAATCTTAAAATTAGTAGTTTTGTCGCTATTATTTGTATTATTTTTTAAATTTTGTTATAGTAATATTCAGCCGGAGCATGTAGAATCATTAATGTGTAAGTTGTGGTTACCTGTAATTGAGTGTGCATTACACGAAAATGTATAGTGCAACAAGTTTGTATTTTGCAGAAGTTTTGTTGTACTGTACTTACTTGTTGGTAATCCTTAAATAAATAAATAATTTTCACGGATAGGTAAATTGTTTATTTTGATTTATTTCCATATGTATGATAACGTGATGACCAAACATTCTATGAAATTATAGAAAGGTAAATCACCTGTTTCGGAAAACCTTTGTTTTCACTTTTAATGGAACTTTCGTCATTAAAAGGTGCCGTATTATGGCCATAACTCATTAGAAGACGTCATCTCTACTGTTAAGGTTCTCATAAAAATTAATGACCTAGAAAAATCTGTAACATGGGCGTTGTTGTAGTAATTTTGAGGGCTCTTCTTCTCGTCATATTATGGTCCATCTCTATGAGATGGACCATAATATGACGCCGCGGCCTTTCATTTAAAAAAAAAATTTAAATGTATTTTTGTGTGTATGTATGTTTGTAATGAATAAACTCAAAAACGACAGTCCCGAATTCAAAAATTCTTTCACCATTGGAAAGCTACATTATCAGCGAGATAGGCTATATTTTATCCCCGTATTCCTACGGGAACGGGAACTACGCGGGTGAAACCGCGTGACGTCCGCTAGTATTTTAGAAAGGGACCTTGTTGTAAACAGAATCTTCTCTCTCGGAGCTATTCCAAACACAATTAGCCTGTAAACAAATAAGTTGGCAAAACTAGATTATGTATTTTCAAAGTTAGACAGTAATAGTCAGTGAGTTTGACAGGGTAATATGACAGAACAAAAACTCTAAATAACATGGGCATTGGAAGATGTTAAATCTAGGATAATATCAGTACATTTTAACTACAAAAAGACTCAGACAACGAATATAAAAGAATCATTGTCATACATTTTGAGAAACCAAGTACCAAAGTTATGATTAACGGTGAACAACGCAATGTAACCTTGGTCACCGCTCTCAGCAAACTGACCATGAAATTAAAACGTTGCTAAAATTATGTTTTGTTTAATATTGTGCCTTTAGGACACTTGGCTTCTCCAACCAATTACTGGGCTTTCTTTTTTATTTGAGAGCTGAACTTTGCGCAATGCTGACATCGTGGATTCGTGGGCATAGGTAACTGGTGAAGAAATTGACAGAATTGTGCCGGTGATTTGGTATGGCAGTTGCAAAATTTCCGTCCGGTAAAATTGTTCTGAGTTAACCGTTGTCAAGGTTTTTACTTTTTAAGGACTTGTAATTTGATAGGAGTTCAGGTCCATCGTTCCGATAGTAGGAGTTTAACAAAGACTAAGAGTAATAAATTTTTAAAATGATCTCATTTTATGTTTGGTTTCAAATAAACTTGCAATAGCAGCCATTGGACCCACCTACATTTTTTGACTTTTTAATTTTTTTCTTCGAATTTTTTAATTTCTTTTTTAATTTCTTGTAATTAACAACCATTCATAATTCATTTTTCGGGTACCTATGAAGAGATATAAAAGAATGGTCAATGTCCTTTATTGCAAATGTATCTGGCGCCAACCATAGTGATCAAATTACTTTATCTCAACAATGCAGCAACAAAAACTATATAGATAGGTGATGTTATACATATTTAATAGGTTTAATTTTCTCTACACCTTCCCAAACAATATTCGGCCAGCATGACTCCGAGTACCAGGATGCCATAAAACGCAACAGCATTTCTAAACGCTCGGACGGCTTGGTATCCTATAAAAAGCCAGGTTCATTCGCTTTGGCCCCGTGACCAATGAGGCAACGATGTTTTCATTGCATAGGTGATTGCTGTTGAGTAACCAGTAATAAATTGGGAACCTTATTATTACGTGTAGCTGTTTAACGCTATTATATATTGGACACTGTTATTTGGACACAAAGGAGTGTCAAGCAATTTGATGAAATATTGCAAACGGCAGACGAAGTCACTGTAATGTAAGCAAGAGTATTGCAAGCTATCTGAAGTGATTGATAGTCTTAAGAAATCGTTTTCTGTAATCATGGAATAGACTGAAAGCATACTGATGAAATACATTATGCGATTTTCCGTAATACAACAACGCTGGACACTAAGGTTACTTAAAAGACGTTGATATAAAATGAGTGTGATTGAGATTATTGCCTCTTTATACAAAGAAACATTTCCAAGTACCAGGATCGCAGAACTGTCCAGAAGATTGACTGACAGCAATTTTCACTCTCAAGCGGCGCCAATTTTCTTACACCACACGTATAACATTACCGCACAAAGTTACAGAATATTACATTAGAAAACATGGACAGTGATCACCGTAATCTATAATATAACGAGCTTTCCCAATAATGTCGTCGTGTAATAAAGAGTCAGTGAAAACACCATTAGGCTACACTGTCTCCTTTTCACTTTCAATGGGTGGACTGGTTGAGAGGTGCACTCTTGTGGTCTGAGAAGAATAATTGCTGGATACATTTGAATGGCGTGGGAAAATATTTGTTGGGGCTTGGGATCATGATACGAGTATATTGGCCCTCATAATCAGGTTTTTAGGGTTCCGTACCCTAAGGGTAAAACGGGACCCTATTACTAAGACTCCGCTGTCCGTCCGTCTGTCTGTCTGTCCATCTGTCACAAAGCTGTATCTCATGAACCGTGACAGTTGAAGTTGAAATTGTCACAGATGATTTATTTCTGTTGCCGCTATAACAAAAAATACTAAGAAACAGAATAAAATAAATATTTAAGGGGGCTCCATACAACAGACATGATTTTTTTGCCGTTTTTATAGAAAATGATATGGAACCTTTCGTGCGCGAGTCAGACTTGCACTTAGCCGGTTTTTAATATTGCAGCGGCTTCACTCCAGTGGTGTATCCTATAGGAAGCATGTTTCCGGATAAAACGTAGTCTATGGCACCTCGCTATAGTATTACTTGCTGTGTCAGTAAATTTGTAATCTGATTGATGATTCCAGAGATTACTTCCTCGGTGACGTGACATACAAACTGTTTTAGCTCTTAAATGATTAAATAACGACGTTTTCCTTTTTTTTGGAGTTTCTCATTAGTAAAAACTTGCATAATTAATAATGCTGCATTTTAGTAGCAAAATATGCTGCTTTTTATCGTCTTGGCAGTAAAAAAAAAACAAAACACCAGAAAAATAAGGGACAACAAGCTATATTTTTTCGAAGAAATATTTTAGCTGGTACATCCTGCCGGACAATCAACATCTCACCGTGTAAACTTAGGTGTTTGAAAGGATTAACACCTAACTTTATTTTCACTTCTCCTAAGCTTGTGTAAGCTTAGGAGAAGGGAGCATGACCGTGTGGTGAGAGGTATACAGAATAACACTCCTGATTTAAAACCTTAAGCCTCTTCTCATCATAACAGGGCATAAAACCTCACAGATAAAGACCTCGTACTGGCAGGTAACGCGTCGAGCGAGGCGAGCATGTCAGTACAATACTGAATGAATTTGACACAAAGGTCAAGCGGTGTCGAGCCGCGTGCGCCTGCGCATACAGGCGGTATTTATAGAACGGTGACAGACGGACAAATGGTACATGTTCTGTAAATGGTCGATTGGCTTATGACTAGAGTATTGGACCATAGCTTGGCTGGTATCGGGGACACGTGCAGATGACTGTGATTTAAACTCGTTTGATTTTGATTGAGAAGAGTAACTGCTGCCAGTTTAGAAGATAAGGCGAAAAAAATATAGATAAAGTTCTAGTGCCTTAGGCCCAGTTTTTCGAAAGAAAATTATCGTAAAATCAACAAGACAAACTTTCAAACGCTCGTTAGCTGCTGTGATTAATTCAATTAATTTTCTACAGCCAATCGAAAATTTTGACATCGTTTTTCTTCTGGTGTTTCGATTCTTTCTTTACAAAAAGCGGAGGTTAAAATATTTGATTGCAAATGAATTGACGACAAATTTAGCAAGTGTCAAGAGCAGGTTTTTTTTTCATTAAGTAAATCTTTATTACGTTTCTTATCTTCTCTTAAATCACTGTTCAGTATAATTGCAACTTGCAACTCATTCTTCCATTGAGAATTTAATGAATTAAGCTTAATAATACTAATTTATCCTTTCTTTGTTAAGACAATCGTTTAAGATTATCACGTCACAATAAAAACTCCTATCATTTACTGTCACATGATTCTGAACTTTAGTTATTAAGACACAAAGTTCGTTTTAGTATCAAGAAGAAGTGGTCGGTGAGTCATTTTGTTTTTGCCACTGACAAGCAAAAAGTGTGGTTCCCAAGTCTATTGTGTAAAGTATATCAAGGCGTTTAGTAGTCCAATTACCTACGAACAAGAATACCATTCACCAATGACAAATTTAGCAATACGTAATACAGTATTTTTTAAGTAAGTACTTAGAGTTCAGGCTCCAACAGACAGGCGCAGCCCGCGCAGCGCGACAATACTACGAAAATTCCTCATAGAACTTGTTCTACGGATTTTTTTTACACAAGAATGTCTGTGGTAAATGGTTGTTGCATTGTCGCGTCGCTTCTGTCTGCGGGTACCTTAACAATCTACTTGCAATTGAGATATAGGTATCTCTACTTTATTTGATTTACAATACAAAATAAAGCAGTGAAAATCAACTTTCACGAAGATATTGAGACAAAATAATACGATTTCACTAATCAAATTCATTAGGTGTGACGACTCGTTGAAACTTAATTGGTTAAAGAAATACTTTGGCAAAAGTAAATAAATCTTAACGAATAAATACCTACTCATCATCAGCCTAGCCTTTTCCCATTTATATTGGGGTCGGCTTCCAGTCAAACAGGATTCAGCTGAATACCAGTATTTTACGTGGAGCTTACTCTGGCTGCATGCCAGACCTCCACAACCCATTAACTGGTTAACACGGTACTTCTTGGCAAAACTAGGGTCAGATTTACTGGCTTCTGAAAATCCGTAACGACTGCCAAAGATCTACAAATGGCAGCCGGGACCAACTGCTTAACGTGCTTTCCGAGCACGGAGGAAACTCGGTATGTTAGGATGGTCACCCATCCACAAACCAACCTTGGCAAGCGTTGCTTAACCTTGATCGACCTGTGCGGCTGATATTCTTTAGCCACGAGCTCCTCATAATAAATACCTATTATAAAGAGATAAGTTTATGAATTATTAATATCCGAAAAAATACACATATGTAAGCCACGGGGAAAAGTTAACAATATCTGCTTTATGCGAATGATTTGACTTCTGTTACCTAACTGTTTATTTTTTACACTAGGTATACGTCTTAACCTTTAAAGAGAGACATCAAGATAAGTATGCACAAAACAAAAAAGCGTTTGTTATTCTAAGTACTCGTATAAATGACGGTTATGTTGAAAATAATGATCCTAAATTCATGCACAAAGTCCATAAAAAAGAGGGCCAATTCTACAAATTTTAAAGCAACGTTAACTTTTGCATCTCAGTCGCAATCTGTCAAAAACCTATTTTTTTTTTCATACATTTTAACAGATTGCATATTATTATTATGATGTACCCATAGATTACAGGAAAATATATCTAAAGAGTCTATTGTTTTTTAAGTAACATATTACACAAATGAGATGCGTTCGAAACCCTTTGCACGCGAATCCGACTCGTACTTGGCCGTTTTTTTTTACTGATGAACAATATCTCTGTCTGCTTTAGTAAGTTAGGACGTGGCTCATACACAGAGCGATCCAAGCGGCCACATACTTGTGGGACAAAGTTTGAGAAGTTGAGTGTATCGACACGAAAAAAGTAGATACATCGTATTTTTAATTAATCCATTTCAGTCACATTTACGTATCAAATAAACTACGTCAGAGTGTGATAATTCCGCGGAAGTAAAAGTGGAAACGCTCAGGGTTCGCTTCGTTCAGAGGTTACAGGTCACCTACCATAGTTTCTTGCTGTAATTACTGCTACCTGGGATAACCTGCTTGCTTACTACCTGTAATATTAACTACAACTTACGTATCTGCTTGTCCTCTAAACTTTAAAGCTTAAATCTCCCACAGACAGACGCAGTGCAACAACGGGTTGATATGGAAATTGTATAATATAAACTCGCGTTGTCGCATTGTCGCATCTCGCCTATACATCGCATCCTTAAGGAACTATAGACATTCTTGAAATAATTCAACTTTATTTTTAAAAGCCAGAAGTTATACCAAATAGTTTTCTACCAGAACGGTATTATCAGAATCAAAATCTTAATGTTCTTAAGATATTATCAAATTAAAAAGTAAAAGTATATCCTTAAAATTCACGTCAATGATTTCCTGCACGGATTTGAATACGTGCAAAAAAAATAAAGTTACGTAAACCATAACTTTTACCCAAAATCGTAACGCACACACATCCGTCACAGTCTTTATTAAGATTATAATATAACTAAACAGGTTTTTTCAAAGGAAAAGTTAAACATCAAAACTTGTTCAAATTTACGCCATTTCGTCATAGCAGGCTTTCTAGGTCGTGAACACTAGTCGAGGGAATCCCAAGAAGCTTTGGGTACTTACCACTTGGAACTTAAGTTTACCTGTTTACATTGTTATACTAGCATTTGCCCACGACTTCGTACAAGCATATCCCATTTTTTCCAGTTCCCGTGTAGCCTATAACCTTCCTTTTCCCAATTATATTGGGGTCGGCTTCCAGTCAAACGGGATTCAGCTGAATACCAGTATTTTACCTTCCTCATATTGTGGCTGTCATATACAAAAATCATTTTACAAATTCGACTGGTAGTTCCAGAGATTAGCACGTTCAAACAAACAAACCAACTCTTCAGTTTTGCTTTGATAAAACGATGACACTCGTCAAGAAACAGATGACATTGGGGCAGGTCAAGACAAAGATGGGGGGACCAGCTTTTGTGAAAGGTGTGTAAAAGGGATAGGGAGGCGTTAACCCTACAGTGGGACCATAAAGGGTAGTTAGATTTGGACAGAATGAAGTCATTACCTAAGGATAATATATGATTCTAAAGGCTGCAAAAAAATCAACTGCTTAATTCTTGCCATAACTGTTTTGGTTGGATCCCTTTAGTAAATGGTTCCTGACTCATCTTCATAAACAACTTTTGAAAATTTAAGATTTTGCGTTATTTCTATTACACCTTGTAAATCTTACGTGCGGTATTAAATTTTAAACTATAAGCAATGCACCGAGTTCGAAAACAGGCATGAGGTAGCAAGCAAACATCAAAATCCACATGTCCATCTTGACATTGAAACATCAGAAACATCGCGTAGGTGTGGAGTACTGCGCAGACCGGTTCGATTCCCGGCCGGTGACTGACCTACTGAACCCGAAACATACTCAGCAATACATGATTCATGTACAAGGATGTACCGACAATGACTTTTAACTGTTTTTTAATATGTTACCGTTATTTTTAAAAAGAGAATCGTCAGATATGGTAATGCTCGTCTGAAACCTGGTTGCATATTTTTGACCGAATTTTCGCCTGAAAACAGCAAAGTAAATGCAATTTTTTGGTCTATGTTGATGCTGTGTTTTCTTTAGTTAAGACAAAACTAATAAAGTTTAGAATAAGATAAAAATGACAAAGGATACAATGATAAAGTGCACGCCAAGGTCCTATGCAAATTCATATTTTGCTGTCTACACATATAAAAACCAATGTTGGGGTTTTCCATACCACGTTGGTGTTTTATTTATATCTTACTGTTTTAATCCTTCTAAGATTAAACCTTTTTTTTTGTTATTTTTTTTACCGAATCTCAGACTCCTCTGAAGAAGTAAGAGATTATTGCTTTTAAAATCTTCTTAGGCCTTGCTTTACTGGTAAGAAGATGCTACTACAACCTCGAGTCGAACAGTGTCATCATCATCTGCCAAGCCTTTTCCCAACTATATTGGGGTCGGCTTCCAGTCAAACCGGATTCAGCTAAATACCATTACTTTACGTAGAGCGGCTGCCTACCAGACCTCCAAAACCCATTAACTGGGTAACACGGTTGTTCTTGACAAGACTGGAGTCAGATTTACTGGCTAGAGTCGAACAGTGTCCGCCCATGTACCACTATAATACATTAAGTTTAAATAAATAAATAAACAGTGAGTAAAAAATTAAAAACGCTTTCAAGTGATGCTCATATATACAGACGATGTTGCTAGATTGAGCATACTTGTAGTTGTTCATGGTTACCCTTACTAAAAAAAACCATCTAAAAACTCTACGCCTTTCAACATTTTATGTTTAATTTTATTCATTTTAAGTTCATCTTCAACTGTGTCATCATCATCAACATCATCTTACAATCCACTTGCAGTTTCATACCCATTTACGCCGACCATATCCCTGTATAACAAGCCTGCTCATATTTCTAAGGCAACAATCACATTTAATTAACTTTTTATTAAATCTCCGGCCACGGCTAGCTCGTTACGCGCAACCGAGTGGAGAATCATTCACACAGCTGGTTTCAAGTAACCTATGAAACATAAAAAGGGACCTTACTATCTTAGTAATAATTTCATCACCTTCACGGAGTACTGAAGACCGAATGATTTCGTCTTACGCTTCATCAGCCACAGCAACAGAAAAACAATTTTCATCATCACCTGTTACGATTAATTGGGAGCCTTCGATTCACGCGAATGGATCGACTTTGTGTGTTGTTTCTTGTTGTGTTTTTTTGGCGTGTGTCTTCTAAGAAGGTGTCGCGATCAGGTGCTAATCTTTTTGTTTGGTTGTTAATACACCGAGGCTTTATGTTTGTTTTTATATCGTCCGTGTTTTCAATATTTTGTACGTATCAGTATGAAATCTTCACTGCTTTTTTTTAAACTTATTTTGGTTAGAAATACAACTATTATACTAAAAAAGTGATGAATATAAAAAATATGGATCCATTCATCACTCTTTGAGGGAGAGCAAAGACAAAGAAAAGATACTAGGATTGTGTGAGGAATGACATAAAAACACCGAAGAAGTAAACGTCGATCTCAAGTAAATTGGAGAAGAGAAGGAAGATGATGATAAAATTCATTGATAATTAATAAATTAAAAAACACGAGTAAGAAATCAAAAGGTATAGCTCTGTAACAGTTAACTACGATGGCTAATGACCTGCCTCTACCTACATATAAATGTACATATATATATAGCGTTCAGTCACATTACCTTTCACAGTATGTTCTTGAACCATTGAACCCACACGGCTTCGATTAAACTCCAGGAAGAACAAGGTGTGTACCAGAATGAACGATAACTGTGCTAATCATAATAATATTGAGATCTTTCAAAATAGATCTTTTGTCTATCGTGACTTTTCGTTGGTTAAGTCAAGCCAAGCCTTCTTCACTTAACTATTAATTTTTTTTTTCCTCGAACTAATTTTATACTTTTTATGGCATTTCATAAACAACCTCTATGGTCAATCAGCTATAGACAACAAATTGGCACTAACATTGTCTTTTATTTTTATAATGCTCGCTTCAACGGTTCTTGGCTCAATTAATTAACTTTTATCGTCCCTTACTTAATTATATTTATTGCTACATTTCTTTTCAAAGTGTTGTGTCAACCTAATGTTAGTTATCTGAATTGTATGTTAATGAAATTGAGAAAAGAGCTCCGCTATGGTAAAAGAAAAAGATGTTATGGCCCGAAACGGGTATCTTTAAAGATGGCGGCCAATAAATGGAAGAATAAAACATGCTGCAACGACACGCAGCAGTAATGGCCTATCAACGAACACACAGGATATATAGGTAAGCTTCATTGACAGCTATTAGTAAAAAACGAAACGTCTGCTTCCTCCAGGTATTTCCTCTTTCCGTCAAGTTCCACTTTCATTTAAACTAGTCGTGCACTTAATTAGCAAACGACTGCGAATTCAATCAGCCATGATGTGACTAATTTCCGAATTTCGTGAAATGAAAATCAGCATTCCATTTTTTTTAGCCGTTTCTTTGCTGCATTTTCAAGGCAAACAGTAGTTTGTATTTGATGCATTCTTCCTTCCATGTAATATCAAATTTGATATCAGATTGAAACGTTGCTTTCAGCTATCATCATTTTTTTTTTGGATGGGAAATCATAAAATGAGTCCTCTTGGTCTAGGCGGAGTGGAAGGGAGTGTCAGACTCTTTAAGACTAAAACCACCTGTGTTCCTCTAAATACCCTTTGCGGTCCAGAGCCGCGGTAACTCACGAACAATTACTTCGAGACCAAGTTGAATAAGAGGGCGGATGCTAATACACTTCCTACTGATAGTATTCTTACATTCGGAAGTTAAGACCCATAGTTGTTCCACTGGTGCTGACATTACAAGGTAGTCTACCGTTCCCTTCCACGATTTGATAGACATTTGTATGTGTAATTAAATCAATTTGTTTCAAACACAAAGATCCATTGTGTACCTCGCAATTTGCTCTTTCAATTCAATTTGAAGCAAAAAAATACGCTTTGATTGAATTAAAATAGAACTTTACTATATGTTTTTTACATAATATTGCCTTATAACGAGCTGTGTTTATAGCCCGTGTTTTTATGGTGACCAGGATATCATGGCATTCCAAGCAGGCTAAGACGATGTCAAATTACAGTGCCTTCATCTTTTCATCATCCAGATCCCATTACTCTATTAGTCAGTCTATGTTTCAGATCATCTATTTTTTGTTACTTATCAATATTGCTTATTACAATTTCATAACCTACAATTTTCTGCCATTGTATTCTTTGATTATTAGATTTCGGTTTTCAATGAAGTTGCCAATACTTCAACATTTAATTATTGTTATACAAAAAACATCTGTTGAAATTAACATTTGCACACTTTAATATAATGAATAGCGCAGTCTTGTATTTATCATTTCAGCAACTGTTTATGTAATCAAAGATGTCTGAAGTCAAAATAGTGACTTCATCAAATTATTCACTCACATAATGGACAGCTTTTTGCTGTCTTTTTTTCTAATCTAATCTATAAACTCGTCAAGTTGGTTTAAAAATAGTATCTGAAGATCTTGAATTCACTTTGAAAACACGATGTATCGACTTGATATTGATGATTATGCTTTTGCTAATATTTTATATCGAAGTATTTCTAATCAAGGAAGAAACGGGGGATTCCCTTAGATAACGTTTTGAAACCGACGAAGTTATGGTTACGAATGAATAAAGGTATCTTGTAGGAACGATAGATCTTGCAGATGTGACAATCAACCTGAACTTTAGTATAGGCAAAACATCCAAGATCAGGAGACCAGAACCACTTTAAACTGCTTATCCTGCCAGAGTTACAAATCAGCGTTATTTTATATCGCAAAAACATTTTCCTGGAACGGTACCTATATATCTAAAGCAAAACGGTATAAAAGTGATACCAATACAGCTCGGGCACGTATTGCATTAACAGATTGAATTAAGTGACGGCTAGAAACCAGTCAGACCGGTTGCTAACCCATCTCTGTGCCATACGAAATCAATTTCCCTCAATTCAAGTCTTTCTATTAGAAAATAAAGCTTAAAAGACTTGCAACTGTGCATGGAAATTGACATTTATTACTTTAACTGACACTAATATTTTAGGGAAACTTTATGAACTTGAAAAAATCTCATCAGAATTGACGTTGTCAGATTCTCATGTGAAACGGTTAAATAAATCGATGTCACTAGATTCCTCTGAAGTATGAAACCATTGCGTCTACTTCCAAATTATTGCCAATCCACAATACTATCATGATAGCATGGAGAAACGATGACTCACTGGTTTTCATTCCAAGATTTGGATCAATCAGCATATTATTTTTCCGTTTTGCTATAGTGTGCTGTGTGTACTAAGTAGATTCTGCATACACTTCATGTGTATACAGTACCCACCCAACCCTTATCATCTTTCGAAAACCCTGGCACCCTTAAGACAAGAATCCTTTTCACCTTGAAGTAATTAAACCTTCCTCTACTCCATGACCTTAATCCGTAATAAAGTCCTCACATGAATGTAATTACTGGCAGTACTACAAACCTACAAGAGTGTAATGTAATTGATTAGGCACAGGCACAGTAGATAAATATACAGTAAAACATCTTCATACAAACGTGCCGCTCTCGGTTTGAATGTGTGCGTGCGCGCCGCGCGCCATGTCGGCACGCGATTTCACGCACACGCTAGCATAATATATGGGGCAATAAGGTGGCGGCAGTGCGGGCTGTGCAGCGCGACTGTGAGCACGCGCGTACGCTACATGACCGCTTGCGTTCGTCAACTCTCGCCGGCGCGGGCGGCGGACACTTGTCGTAAATTACGAGTATCATGACTTCAAAAAGAGGAAAAAAATATTGTAGTGTTTTCGGGTGCCTCAATAATGATTTCGCAAACCCGGACTTATCATTCTTCATACTTCCTACTCAACCAGAAATGTAAGTACCTACTTATACTTAAATATTATTAGAAAATATGGTATTGTATTGTTTATTTCACAGTTTATTTGCTTTATTAAGAGCGTAGCCGAGTCGCATTTTTCTGAATACTATGTTTAGAGCTAAAGTTTATTTTAAGAAGTCTAGTTTTACTATAAAATAGAGGATTGAGTACGAAACATCGTTTTGGTAAACATATTTTTCGCGTAGGTATAGTTGTAATAAGGACAATTTCACAATAATTAATAAATAATAATAAAGCGTTCCGGACGTGCAGAAACAGGAGAAAAATTTTCTCGGTATCAAATTTGTAACTTAGTATAATAAATGTTATGTGAATAAAAGCTTTTTATTTTTACTAAATTTATAAATTGGTAAAATATTCAATCATAATATGCTTTTTATTTTATAAATTTAGATCAAGTGCTGCTTGTTCGAAAATATTAACTAAAAGTAAAAGTGACAACCCTGGGTATCAACGCAAGAGTAGGCTAATAACTCGGCGGGCGGCCTTAGATAACCTACTGTATATTTATCTACTGTGGCACAGGCGTATGGCACGGGCCGGCACGGCGGGCATCTGTGCGATAGCATTGTTGACGCAGGTCAGGGAGTGGATAATGTTTTGAGAGTTGATTTTAGAGGACAAATAGGATTTGTGACTAACAACAATGATCTTATTTTCATGGATGATGATCAGAAAGTTAGTTCAAACCAAAATACAAGTACGGAAAAAGAACCATGGTTTAATTGACGTCAATTATGAAAAGGGTCTTAAAAGTATGGTAGCAGCTGAGCGACAGTTTTAGAGAGTAGAGAAGAAGGGCTGTTGATGAGCCCTGTGCCCAACAGTTGACTTCTGTGAGCTGATGATGATGAAAACGAAAACTTAAATTATCGAATTTAGTTTGTAAATGTTAGTTGTTTTACTCAAATACATACAATTATCAAAAGATATACTGGAAAGAACAAGATAAATACAGGCAATGGTTTAACTACTAACTATAATCCTCAGCTGTACACCGTGAACTAAAACTACATAGTTTTAAAGTTGTCGCTGCTACATATTCAAAACCCCGGAAGTCCGTAGTCAAAACTATACGTCTTAGTTTCCCACATTCTATGCATGTTACATAAATTAAAATCACTGGCATAACGACAGACGTGAAAGAAACATTAAAACCAAAATGAAAAGCCTTGAGAACGATAAGCAAATGTAAACGTCCGTGGTTGGTGAAACAATCAGTTCTGTCTACAGGTGTTCATGCTCAGCTGGTCGTGCAGTTCTATTTGTTCTTGCAGGAAAAAACATGCAGCTTACGTGATACTTTTCTCAATGATGGCGGTGCTTTCTTACCAAAAACTCCCGAAAGGTAAGTTAACGAGTTCCTGGAAATACATAGTGGAGGCCTATGGCCAAATAACAGCGAAGGGTAGGTTAAAAAAATTAGTCACAACGCAAATGCTACGTGATTATTTACTATTGACTTATTACTTATTATGATAACGGTGAAATGTTTCGAAAACGTCCACAAGAATGTGACAGAAACCAAGTACTTAACGAGTTGGTTAGTTTAAAAAACATTTTACAAAATAAATACAACCGACTTCTAAAAAAAAACACTACAAAGAATATTTTATACTTTGTATGTATATTTTATACTTTTTTTTTAAGTTTTTTTTTTTCAATTTTTAGTGGTTCACATGTGCTTACCCCTTCAAAGCGTACCGGCGTGATGTTATGTTATGAACTGGTGTTAACAATAGACAGACATGAGATTTCAGCAATCCCAGTCCATTTGCTATAATTTTTTGAGGAGTTCCGTTTCCTGTCTCCGAAGTTCATCATCAGATCATCGCTAAATTGAAATGGGACCAGTCCGAGAAAGTAATATTCTAAAAACTACCCAAATCGCTTCGAGTCTGCCTATAAAATTTGAAGAGTTCTCTCTATTTCTCCAGGATCCCATCAGCAGATCCTGACTTGATGACCATGGGACTACCTCGGAAGAATACCCTTTCAAACAAATAAAAAAATAATTTAAATCGGTCCAGCCATCTTCGAGTAATCGGGGAACATACATAAAAAAAAATGGTTCCGACAAATTGAGAACCTCCTCCTTTTTTTGAAGTCAGTTAAACATAGAACAAACCGAACGACAAACTCAAATGAAATGACCGGTTAACCAAGAAGATGGAATCTCTCTGTAATAAAATATAGCAACATAAACTGAAGCCATATACTCAAGTAAACCTTCTGTGTAAAAGATTTAAATAGATAATAAACGAAGCAAATAAGCAGTTGCAACACCAGTTAATACGCCACCTAATTTCGCATCCTTGTCCAAGCGTGTGACAATGGTTTTCCCACCGCAATTCATTGCAACCACGATTCACTGTGATAGTAGACTGCATTTATGTTCGTCTCAAGGCCCTTATATAGAATCTTGTTCATGCATTTGAATGACTGACATTAGGGAATGCAAAACTCTTCCAGATTTTAAAAGAAGAGTGAAAGAACACTACCTTTCGGTACCATCATAGTTGCATATTTAAAGTATATATTATTTTATTATTTATCTTATATTATTATTTAAGTAGTATGTATTAGTATGATATTAATTTTAGTCATATTTATGTATAGTATGTTATATTTAAAGTTTGTTTGTCTTTTTATGTTAGCATAACTTTTACACACGATGTCTACATCTCTTTTATTCGACTCTCCTTTCGCAGGTATGCTGGAAGAGATTTCTTTAGAAATAAGCATCTCCTTTGTACCTATTTTCCTGTTCCCTTTTTCTTATCTATTTGTTAAATGTGTGTACATAAACTGTTAAATGAGATTTGATAGATTTTCTATCGGACTTAGCTTTAATCAAGATTTGTTTTTGCTGTTAGAATTATAATTATTCAAGCCTTTCAAGCAGGTATAAAAAGAAAGGGGAAAACTTAATCCGCATATTAGTAATGTCAATGGGTCCCCAAAAGGCTGAATGGCAAAGCTGAATTTTTGGCCAAAAAAAATGCCAGCCTTCTCGTCACATGAAGAATCGTCTAACTTGTGTAGCTAGCTAGCTAAATAATATTATATTATTTGGTATTACGTAATTTTAATAAGGTTAGGTACTGTTATCAACTCTGAGAGAGGTTATGTAGATAAATTGATTAAAGTCAAGAAAAAAGTTTAAAAACTAAGTTAGGTACTTATCGACACCATAATCACTTACCATCTTAAGAGATAGTGGTTAAACGCGAGCTTGAAAATATGAAAAATCTAGCATGTCATTAAAATTATAGATATTGTCAATTCGAATAATCCTGGAACAATGGTACGTTCACATTTTTCTGGTAGCTTGAGACACCAATAACTTTCACTATCAGCTCCGGAACTTGACTCCACCGCTGACCCGCTGTGCCTCTCTGACCCACTATTACAATAGGTATCAATATTATGTCACACTTCGCACCCCAATATGGCAATCTTACGACAGGTGTAATCAAGTCGTTGATCATTCACGACACGTGGCTTCAATTAAACAACTACGCGCTATTGTTATTGTTCAGTTCTGTTCCATCGTAGTCTTCGTTAATTCATTCATTATGTGTTACGATAATTTTTATAGTTTATTCAATGTCAGTCAGTCAGTACTTCGTTCCTCTTCGTCGTTTTGTTTTCATTTCATCGTCTTCCCGCCTTGTCCCATGGCCCACCCACATAAGATTTGCAACACCCGCAATGGTTTATTCTTTCATTCTTCCCTATCAACCCCACATATTGCATCTACTTTTTCCTTGTATTTCCTCTTCCTCGTCATCCATTAGCATTTGATCACCATCATCGTCGTTTCTTGATATGCTAACATTTTAGGGAACATTTTCTCATAATTTCCAACTAGACTTATGAAAAATATATACCTATTCTTGTTATTTTGTGTGTGTGTTTTTTTTTATAATAAGGCCATGCTGTCTCACTGCTGGGCAAAGGCCTTCCCCAAGTTCTTCAAAGAACTGATTGTTGGGTTAGTTAGTCTATTTCGTACAAAACATTCTACACTATTACTATTTTAAAACTTTGCAGGCAAGAATGTGTTAACAATACCGTTACTTTGGGTTGGGAAGCGCAATCGCTACCGGAATCGACAGGATACTTTTCTCGTGAGTCATGCCGTAAGTTCAATTTGGTTTAGAAGCACGCTTTGCTTCTAAACCAAATTATCACGTGCATCGTTAGCAATGTATGTTTCCATGTCAATATCCCACAAAAATCCATAAACGGAAGTCAAGCTACCATGCACACCGATACTGAATCTCGGCCGACTATAATTGATTCGATATCGACTATCTTGCGCAACTTTAGTTACACAATCGGTGATAATTCCAAAATTATTGTCTTCGCATAATTTTTGTGGATAGTAGGTAAAATATGCTGATGCTGATGGCAGTGCAAAATTTGATTTGAGTTTAGTTTCTAATGTTGCTATTTCAATTTACTTTTTATGCTAGTCCTCTGTCCCAGCATTATCCTTAACGATGAGCGTTTTACGAAAATGTGACGCATATCTTTCCCCTGTTTAAGTTGCTAATTTAAGTTTTTTTATGAGGTGTGCATCATACTTGGCGCAAGTGAACTCTTTTCTTTATATCTTTAAGTCAATAATCGCATTATTTCACCCACACTGCCTCGGAGGTTTAGTGGTTGCAACCGCTGCTGTCCAATGCCTGTTTAATTCCCGAGTTCAGATTCAGATTCAGAAACAGCCTGAATTTGTCTGGATATGTCCCGGATGAGAGCAAAAAGCTCGCCACCGCATGGGATGTAAAACATAATATCTCAATACTTGACCCACAATTTTTTATGTTAATCAGCTAAATAGAAACCTAAAAATTCCGGCTGGAGCTGACTAAATGCAGAAAGCGGAGGTCCCTTGATTAAGACATAAAAAAAGAAACGCCACGAGAAAAAATAAGTAGCAAGGAACGAGACCTTACAATCTTCACATAATGGAAGTCATCAAAATTATACTTAATTACATTTAAATACCAACAAAAGATTTATTAGGATTCCATGTCAAAACTCACACGGGGTTCTGGTAATCGATTCGAAGAACTTGAACAATTATAAAATGCAAAGCTACAAAACATTTAAAAACAGGTTTGCAAGATATAATAAGGATTCAATTACAAATTCGTAACTCTTGAGCAACCACAACATGGAGAAAAAAAGCAGTTATTTTACCTCAACAATTATACCTTATGGTATGTATATTGTATACCTTTTTTTTTAAGGATGGGAAATCATCAAATGACTTCTTCCGTTCTGGGTGGAGCGGAAGGGCGTGTCAGACTCTTACTGACTAAAACCCATCCGTGTTCCTTCTAAAGACCTTTGCGTTCCATGGCCGCGGTGACTCTTTCGAACAAATTCCGCAACCCTGGCAGGCTCTGGCACTAGCGGGCCCCGTCTTCTTTGCTGACATCTCTTTGAGGCTCGCGTGAAACACATCGCGCCATCGACCCGGGCCTCGTGGTGATCGGACAGCGAGCCAACCAACGCTCGCCGTCCGGTGGAACGATTCCTCAATTATATTTTTTTTGGGATAAGCCCGCCTTATTAAGCCAAACCACTGCAACTCCTGAGAGCCAGAATCAACAGTGGCGACCACGCCGACCACCAGAAATACGCCGACTCAATTAGGCTCTACGAGTCCCGGAGAAATGATGCAACTATATTGGATCCCACAACGAAATTAATCAGAAAAGATGAATTTGGAGAAGAAGAAAACATAATTTCCCTTCTGTCTTGTATATATTTGAAATGATCTACTTTGTAAGTTTCGCTTTGCAAATAAAAAAAGAGGAGACATGAGAAAAAGAACACCCAAGGAGAGTTTATCTATGTACTTTAGTAAAAACAAAAACAACACAGAACGTGATCTACTTATATTTAAATACATAGATGAAAGAAAAACCTGGATTACGCAAGTAATGATTACAAAAACTGCTCCGTACTAAAAATAAAACAAAATAATAGACATGAAGAAAGAAACTGCGCTATCTTCCAAACAAGTTGTTAGTAAAGCCCAGAGCCCACATGACGTAAGAAGCAAGCAGTCGGAACCAGCCAACCTTACTGACACGGTGAACAGATAATGTAACTAACTGCCGCAACTCCTAACATAATAGAATATCAATTGCGATTCAGTTTACTGAGCCCAGTTAGTAAGTAAATGAAGAAGGTTCACTTTTGATAGTCATTCGTCTCTTTGTTTGCATGATCACAATTAATTTGTTAGGCTCGCGTTTGACAAAATCTCACCGGATGGAAAGCGATGACGGAAAACATGCTATCCTACTAGCATAAATAAATTCTTACTTAGGAAATCAAGCGCTTGACATGTAAATACAAGATTTCATTTCGTTTCATGTCTAAAATATCCGGCCGAAATGTAATTAATGGGTATTTATCCTAACTACTCCCTTCGGTGACTTCGTTTGAGATAAACAGGGTATGGCAATCTCTTTCCTTAGCATATAAGGATCCGAGAAATCCAGTGAATACCCTTGCCTCTGACGTCGCTATAAACGGTGGCCCCATTTACTAGGCGCAAATTGTATTGTTCACGAAAAGAAGAAAAACCCTTAAGCCTGGTTTTCATCGCGAAAGAGTAATGAGCCGGAAATGGCAAAGCAGAGCGGAATTTGTTTCATCAAATAGGTTTGCGTTTCCACCAAGAAAGACTGTTGGTTTATTCCCGCCGCGAGCTCATTTTTACTCTATTTGCCCGCTGAGTCATTTCCGCTCGACTCTTTGTTGGTGGAGACACATGTAAGCTGTTACCGGGCCTCGTGGTTCCTTCAAAACAAAATTCTTTTTTCAACTCTAAAATAAAGAGCACGTTTTCCTAAAATTTTCCGACTATTGATATCCTCTCACCATTTCCTGTAGTGAAACTTCTGTCCTCGGCAACTCGGTGGCGAGCCCACAATGGGCCACTGGCCAGGCGTCCGCAACAGTTAGTAACGTATCATTACAAACCATTTTCTGTTCCGATTCATTAGAGTCGAGCCTATAATTTTATCAACACGAATGTTAAGAGATAAGAGTACCTAACGTTATAGTTTTTGTTACAAGTGAACATTGTAAGTAATTGTTTTGGAAAGTGGCGGAGAAGATGGTTGATTGATGTTGAAGTATGATGCAATATTGGCAGTTGGTTTTCTTCTGATCATTTATGTGGGATAAATTAAAACCACAGTAAAGAAGCGTTGAAACAGTTCACATTTAGTGTGCACAAATTCTGTCAAAAAGCTTTTGTGCGTACTTACAGTTTTTAGACAAATTTTGAGATCCGCCCATGCTACGCACGGGTGTGTGTAGCATGTAGATAATGTGGCAACATGTAAAAACAACAAAATTGTTGAACTAAATTACTTATATCTAAGAACCTTTACTAAATTAATTAAATGACGGCGAACACCACATCAAAGTCCACTGCGTAGTTTAGAAAAACAGCGTAGCCCCAAAGACGAACACGTAATGCGATTAAGTATAGATTGAACAGTAGGAAAATCAGCCAATTTTCTTTCGGAAACATAAAACACAGCCAGAATGATTGACCATAATACTTATACACAGGAATAGCAGTTACCACTACCTTGAGTAACTTAATCTAACTACTTGAAGGAATACTCAGGTCCCAAGGTACTAAGGAAGTCGTAAATGTCAGGTTCTCGACCAGTTACACGTCCAAACACATATTATTGTTGAAGTTAGGTGTGAAACGTGTTTTGGGCCCAGTTTATCTTGTACGATATCGCAGAAGGATATTTATTAGCCGTCGCGAGACGAGCGTGGTTTTCGATTATAATAATCGATTTTCTTTTTATTTCTTTATTAAAATGTTAATTACTGACAGTATACTAAATGCAGGAGAATTTATAAAACAGGAATACATTCTTAGTAAAGTAAACATCGTGGACACTAAAACAACGTAATACGCGACTATCGACACAGCATAACATCAAAAATGCAAATTTTACGAATAAATTCGAGTTTAAAACGATTATTTTTACGAGTGATCAGCGAATATCGACGCGCGTTCGATTTAATTTAATGCTCTATCACATAAATTGCTCGGAATCTTGTTACACCTAACCATCCAGTTTTAATATTCTCTTACTATTTATGTAACTTCAGCCAGCGGCTTCGCCCGCGTCAATCTCGGAAATTATCCCAAGGGAATATATTCCCGGGATAAAAAAATAACTTATGTAAATAAATAAATATAAAATATATTAAATAAAAATATAAAAAAAAATAAAAAAAAGTGCTATTCTATATCTAGCTTTATATATCTAGCTCTGTTCCTTCATCCAGGGGGGCTACTCTCTGAACCAGAACTTCGTAGTTTCGGGCTTAGTTGTGGCCGTAATCTACTCCGTATCACCTACGGACTTACGATTAGTTCCGAACCCGAAGTAAGAATGAATGACAACACGATTTGACAGTAACTATCAAATCGTGTTGTCATTAATTCTTAGTGGTTAGGTGATACGGACTAGAAGTCCGTACTTTCGGTCTTAGAGAGTAGCCCCCCAGACCTGTCCACCCGTTCTGGCGTGATTACCATCCATCGAACCATCCAATCCGAATCCATCGTTTCGCATTTATAAGAGTAGTATTATTAAAGTCGTAACCCTGCTTTATGCTGCAGTTTATAGGTAACATAATATGGGCATAAATTCCTCGGTAGGCAAGAATTACTTGAGCACCGCCGTGTCCTCGTCGAGGCGATCGGCGGCGGCAACCTCTCGCGTCCGGCCCTGGTTGAATCCATGGTCCGGAGTGAGGAGGCTTGGGAAGCGGTCACCTCCTTCTGCGAAGCAGTAATGCTAGCGAAGGAGGAGGCGGGTCGCGCGAGGGAAAGGCAAGGCCTTCGCCCCAACCGCCGCAACAGGAGAAGACGCCCCGGGCGTCGGGAGTCGCAGGGCGATCCCCGGCCACCGTAGGCGCGGGCCTGCGGACGGCGAGCATTGGGTGGCTCGCCGTCCGACCACCACCAGGCCCGGGTCGATGGCGCGTTGTGTTTCACGCGCGCCTCAAAGAGATGTCAGCATGAAAGACGGGGCCCGCTAGGGCCAGAGCCTGCCAGGGTGCGGAATTTGTTCGAAAGAGTCACCGCGGCCCTGGAACGCAAAGGGCTTTAGAAGGAACACGGATGGGTTTTAGTCAGTAAGAGTCTGACACGCCCTTCCGCTCCACCCAGAGCGGAAGAAGTCATTTGATGATT
>NDFZ01005363.1:29019-92979 GCA_002192655.3 Mamestra configurata | reverse complement strand
CCGCTAGGGCCAGAGCCTGCCAGGGGTGCGGAATTTGTTCGAAAGAGTCACCGCGGCCCTGGAACGCAAAGGGCTTTAGAAGGAACACGGATGGGTTTTAGTCAGTAAGAGTCTGACACGCCCTTCCGCTCCGCCCAGAGCGGAAGAAGTCATTTGATGATTTCCCATCCTTAAAAAAAAAAAAAAAAAAAGGCAAGAATTACTTTATGGTTTAGCTAGAGTCAGTTGGTCTTTAAAATATAGTCTGTAATTGAAGTATCTAGATAGGTAATTACGTTTTTGCAGATGTTATCTGGCTTACACATGGCCCGATTTATTTGATTTGGAACGAATTAATTTAATTCGTAATTCTTTTTTTTTTCTGTAGGCGCAATTTTATTGATTTCAAGAATAATTCAAAACTTTTCTAATTTTGTGCACTTCTTTTGAGGTGAGTGGAAAGAAGAAGTAGTAAAAAAGAAAACAAATGAGATCGAGAGATCTATGCTCTGAAGTGGCACAAAAAATATACAGACGAACATAGAACCTCCTTTATTTTGTAAGTGAGTTAAAACAGATTGATGAAAATGCTTTTGTAAACTAAAACAAAGTATAAATCAGTTGATTATTTAATAAAACAGTAATTGAGAACCAGCTTGTAAAGCTGTTTTTTTATAAATAGACAAGATTGTTTGATGTTTTCCTCGTAGGTATTATTTTATGAGACTTTTCGATAACTTCTTGATCGCCAAATCAGATAAGCCTTTTAAATTCTTTTCCTTATGCTTGCAACTGCTACGTATAACAAAAGATGCTATAGCAATGGTAGGCAGATAACCTAGAAACTAAATAGCGCTGCATAATAAAAACAAAAACTTCAAAGTATTGCATTTAACTGTTCACTGCTGCACTGATATGCAGTAGATCTATTTATCTTATTAGTAATGTTACGAGCTTGGAGTTCGAGAACAGCCGATTAAATAACCAAAATGGCACTTTAATTTAAGAACAGTAATTACAACTTTAAACTCACTAATTATAAATCACAACTTCAATACTGATCACTTTAATCACACTTGAAGATCGCTTCCGAAGTATTCGCTTGTATGCGAGCTATGCGGTCTTTATATAGGTCAGTTAATTCCAGAACCTTCTCCCCGTTCCCGACTGACCAGATGTCGAGAACCCGTCGTAGATTCTAGCATAGAAAATACTAGAACTAATGTCGATATGTACCCCCCGCCCCCCGCATTAATTCTGGCGTGTATCGGTAATAATAGACGCAAAGTTGTCCTAAGTTAACAAAAAATAATATATTGTCCAATCGAAATGAGAAATCTTTGTCATCACAGTTTTCAACTATAAGTATTTTAATTCCCACATGTCCGGCTGACTGTCACTTTTCGATCATCAGTAAAACTGTTTGAGGACTAGACTTCAGCAGTGCTAATTTTTTAGCTGTCATGAATAATTGATTCAGAAAAACAAGCTGTAAGACTTCTCTCCCCAAATAACCACCGCATTAAACATGGAGTGTTTTGACCCTTAGTTAAAACAATAACCAATGGTTACATTTATATTAAAAAAATTCTTTAAAATGCGTTTTTCAATCAATTTGTTACGTGATTAACAATAAATTGAAGTGTCCAAAACTCGCCCTCAGAACGCAAAGGGCTTTCGAAGGAACACGGTTGGGTTTTAGTCAGTAAGAGTCTGATACGCCCTTCTGCTACACCCAGAGCGAAAGAAGTCATTCGATGATTTCCCATCCATATAAAAAAAACCAAACCAAAATAGTTCATCAGTCGCCATCAACATTTGATCCGGAATACATCAACAAACCAAAGGTTCCACATCTCTGTTTTTCCCAAGCAACATCGCACCGCGCAGTCGCATGCGCAACTCTCGTCTACTCATTGCCTAATGGATATTTTTTTTTATTTTTTGTAGCCCAGCAGTTAACAAAACACATTACATACCGACAAGAAATAAGATATTTACGCAGTGGCGCAATCGTATCAATTTGTACGCACGTTGCAAACGCCATATTTTTAGGGCGTGAATGATTAAGATACTATAACGATTTGTAACGCGCTGAGGTCTCGCGTTTCCTATGTTTTTTTGACTATGCTCTACTGCTGGCATTTATTTTGGTTTCAGCCGGTCTATTCAGCCAGTCGATTCTGTAACTTTTCAAAGTGAAGGCTTGGGTGAAGTGATCACGAGGTGAGCTGTCAATCCAAATAATCAAGATGGAATGACAGCTCACTTCTTGATCACCAAAATTTTCACTGTGTGATGTTTATATAATCGCACTGTAGATAAGTAGTTAGGTACGTAATTAGAATCTTGCCTATGCAAACATGTATTACTTGCAACCTTTTTGTTGATGTTAAACTGTTTTACCTTTTAAACTGAACCTAACTACATTGTAAAAAGTTAAAAGTTTTGCAACATGCTACAGTCAGGTACCAATAACTTTTTCATAAAGCTGGCTGAGCTTATTGAAATCGTGTGAGAAGAACGTTACAAGAACCAAACCTACCTAGTTTCAAAAGCCATTAATTTTAATCAGATTTAATTAAATTACTGTTAAGACATAAGACACATCCCGGACGTTGTTTATAGTAGAAATAGAGGATCAATTTATGGTCGCCAATTGATCAGTAGCACATTTACCTCGTTTAAGTAAGTACTTAAGTTATAAGACGATATCGGTACTTTATTTACCGCTTTAAGCATTCAATAAGTTTTGCCCAAAGACAAGATTCCAAGCTTTAAGATCAATCACAGACTGATTTAATAATTCAGGATTCTGATTACAATTTTATTTTTTTTTGGTTGGTGATAAAAAAGTCACGTTGTACTTGGAGGAAGCTAGAAGCCCAAATTATTCGTGGAGATTCTGTGATTCAGCTTCACAGTGACAAACTTGTTTTTTAATAATTTAATACACATTAAATCTGGTCCTTTATAGAGCAAAGCAAAATCACAAAGAAGCTTTTCGAGGAGTTATTGAGCAATAAATAAGTCTGGTGACCGATGAAACAGAAAATAACCAATGATAATAAAATAAAAATAAAAATAAATATCAAACAAAAGATATGTACAAAAATATAGGTAACGCGATTAACGCGACAACACAACGAACAGTCTAGCTACTGAAGATATGAGGAGTTTGGAATATCGAAACTTGGACGGATGAAGATATCCTACTAATATTATAAACGCGAAAGTTTGTAAGTATGAATGGATGGATGGATGTTGGTTACTCTTTCACGCAAAAACTACTGAATGGATTTTGATGAATATTGGCACAGTGGTAGATTATAGTCCGGAATAACACATAGGATACTTTTTATCCCGGGAATATGTTCCCTTGGAATAATTTTCGACAATCACGCGGGCGGAGCCGCGGACGGCAACAAGTGATAAATATTGTTTTTATTTGCAATATAACTCTTGAAATGAGTATTTCTGAAGTCTTCGTTGGTGTGTGGTCCAAAATTTGATTTCCTAGATTGGACAATTTTTTTCCAGTTTTTCCTTGAAGATTTTCTACTAGCAACCTGAAGCCTGACTCCAAGAGGAGCGTGATGTTATGGTACGAACCTGCCTACGTCGTCAACTGCTGAAACAAATCTACGAAGGGAAGTTTGCGTCTAGTCGTGCGTGGTCTACTGCGACAGAGCTAGATATAAATAACTTCGCAATGTGAAACTACGTGCTTATGAATCTAGAATAAATTGAGAGGAACTAGTTATGTAGATTCACGTGGCGATAGACTCTATGCCACACAATAGCGGTCTGTTAATTGTGCGCAATTATCAAATCTGCTTCGCTGACAGTGTTTAGAAAGAAATAAAATGATGGGCGAAACAGTGAAATGACGTGGGATAAATGTTTGGTGACTTCGCAATAGTCGAATAAGTGATCCGAATATAATAATGAAATGAAATTAAATGAAATTGTTTATTGCCAGATTAACATCCAAATAGCACACATAAATTAGAGTACTTAAATAATAAAAATAAGTTGCAAAAACATGCAAACTTAGACGCCGCGAATCATGTTATCGGCGTATGGTAGCACCTTTGATGAAGAGGGCTGTTGTCCCAGTCTCGCACCGCGGCGACCAAGGAGTTAGCGGAGCGATGTGAGTTTGTCTATTTCTGATGGCTTAATGGAGTGTGCTAGCTACCAAGTATCAATTAATTTCATTTAATTTGATTTACAGTTTGAATATTTTATTTTCTGTGTCATGTATTGTAAAATACTTTGCATACTATTGGATAAATTCAAGTTTTTAAAAGCTTAACAGACAGATGTGTTGCTGGGGAGTTTGATGCGCCACTTCTTCTTCCCAGCTACAACACTAGGAAGTGGTGACGGGCGGGCGTTTTGGGGGACTGTCTTAATGTAGAACTTTGACGTTCAAAAAGTGCTGGCACTCAGCCTAATTTGAATAAATGACTTTTGAATTTTTGAATTTTGATGAATGTGTGAAAGTAGAAAAGTTAAAAATGATTTCGTCTCTTCGGTTTTTCTTTCTTTATTTGCCAAACAAGCCAGCCTAAGTAGTCAGTTTAAGTCCGCTTATCCCAAACCACTGCTGGGCGCTGGACATTGGCCTTCTCCAAATTGCGCTACCACACCCGATTCAACAGCTTCCGAATACAGGCTGTGTCAGTTAACAATCCATCCAGCTACCAGCATCATCTGCTAGAAGTTTCCATGCCTCCAAGTGACCAAGCGACACCCAAACATAAACCCAAGCTCCTTGAGTACTGTGAAGAATGCTTGCCGAAGGGATCTTTACAGTAAACATAGTTCTGGCTGGTCTTGAAGTGTAATGGCAAATCAGTTCTTCTTCTCAGTTAAATTGGTAAACAATTGACCAATCAGTTTAATAGTTGAACCGATTTTATCGATTGTTTAAATTGAACCTGAGAACCGTTGACAGACGCGTTATTGACACAGAAGTAGAGATCTAATTATTTTATAGAAATATGTCTTATTAATATTCTATACCTAGTAGTAGTATTCGCTTCTTGTTGAATCTGATCCCTTCAGTAGGTACAATAAATTTTACAAGCGGATACGAAGAGTATAATAACTAGGTTCCATACTTTACGTGGGTGAAAGAATTAATGCTGATTGCACACAATAGCGAGCTAGCTGATTGTGATCAATTATCAAATATATTCCGCTGTCACCAGGTACTTATGTTCAATCAAAACAATTAAAATGGAACGCGGGAAATCAAACGCGCTCGGCCAATTTTTAAAACGAAACTAAAATGTACTGTTTCATTGATGTAGTGGTCTAAAGAGGTCGGTTGTTGAGCGCGAGGTTTAGGATTTCATGCAGGTCAGTCTATTGCAGGGATTCCCAAACGGTAGGGGATCCAACCTAAAATCCATGCCTGTAATTCAAAGATACCAGTGACCTGAATGTAACAAAATCAAGTTAACTGACGTCATTATGGTCACGTTCTGCACGTAGTTTCTTGTAGTTTTTCCAACCAGGCAAGGGTATGCAGGGGTGTGCAAGAAAGTAGGGCGCTCAAAAGGTTGGGAACTATCTATTGGATTTTTCTATAGCTAAATCCTATTATGATATTTCCAATAGTTTCTCATAGAACAGATTTGTGCTTGGTTCAATTTTATATTTGCAAGTATACTAGTTTTTATTCTTATGTACAATATACTTATGTGCCTAAAAAGTAAATTCTTAGGTCAATCAGATTTTCAAGCACAACAAAAAGATTTGACATAATCTGGTAAAGGCTATTCATCATTTCCAAGTTGAGAAACGAATTCAGCAAACCCATGTAAGACACAAACGAAGTTTTGAAAATGATGAAAAAAATAAGCGTTATAAAGAACTGAGAGCCAGTTCTACTCATTTTTAAGCACCGTTCGAATTGGCATCTCAGTCGCAATTGTCAAAAAAACCTCAATTTCCATACATTTCTGACAGATTGAGACTGAGATATAAATACGAACGTTACTTAAAGAAAAATGTAGAATTGGCACTCAGATTACAATCAATTAAAAAAATTAAGATAAATGTTTACAAAAACCGGCATAACCATAAATAAATCAGACAGAGAATAACATAAGATACCTGATGGAGGCGTGCATTTAATTGGACATAACGGAACCGAAGCCCGGAACAGTGTGCAGCCAGCAGAACAAGTATTGGATGCCATACGGCGCGGACCGCGCTCCGTGATACACTTTTGTAGTAGCATGAGTCAGGCATGCAAGTACGGTACACTAAAGAGATTGCAGGACAGGCAGTCTGTTTTTAAACGATGTTGTGATTGTAGGTACTGATCAATCAAGTGTCCCTTAAGTTAACCTAGGAATAGATGTATCAGATGAGCTATCATAGAGCAGTGGGTCTATGATAGCAATCAGTGGATTGTGCCCCATTAAATGCTAGTTACATTGCGTCATATCAAGACGTAGAGGGTGGGACGTACTACATTCCTGCCCAAAAGACTGGCCTGAAATGCTAGACGTTTGTGGAAAAGGGATACGGGGCATAATGCCCAGTAGTAGGATATAACAGGCTAAAAGATATATAGGTAGAAGGTAGCCTTAGCTGATGGCCAACACTATAGCAAGCTATCAGATACTGAGCAAAGCGAAGGATTCACTTATCTACTCTGTACTCAGAAACATAGGTAGGTACGGCACGCAACTTTCCGAAGCTTACCTATATCTATTTTGAAGCCTGATCATTCCTAACACCATGCTTTTATACGTGACAATGAAAAAAGTCATGAAGTGGGTACTCAATAAAAATAAACATTGGCACTGGCAGTACCCATGGTAAAATTTTCTGCCTGTCCACCTATATTTTTGTTTGACTGTACCTACATCCGCCGATAGGTTTATTTCAATCTGCCCCACTTCTGAAACGCCGATGGAAGTGTTAAATACTTGTCGATAATTAATTTTGAAGAAAGTTATTGGTATTCCAATTGCAATTCAGTTATGTTCTATGCCGGCGAAAAGAATTTTAATGAAATGATTATGCTGTCTTTTTTTTTTCTGTGCATTCTTTTAGTTCAATGTTTTTATTTAAGCATTGTATGTTATTATGGTTTTGTTGCTCTCGCATATACGAAGAAAACAAGGTTCTTTTCCTTATCATACGGACGAGATGAAGTGGTAAAGGGGTGGGCGTTCTGGGGGATTGTCTTAAGTAACGTTAACGTTCAAAATTGCCGATTAACAGACTAATTTGAATAAACTTTTTTATGGGTATCTTCTTTAGTATCTTCTACACTATGTCACTGTGCAAGTGTAGCTTGTGTCATGACTATCTCGGGGAACAAGACAGCAAGGTGGATAACAAGGATAGGTAGGTACCTACGTTACAAAGCAATAAGCTAACAAGATGTCATTGTCAATTCAATAAATTGCAGTTTACACTTGAGATCTGGAGCAAGGGAAGTATCATTCGTGTCAGCTTAATCTTTTGATAATATTGGTAGGTATCGAGAAAATGGAGGAGGTGGCATATAAAATACGGAGGCGGTACGTGAAATTGGACCCATATATGAATAGGTAGGTAGGAATCTAAACAATCGTGTCAGAATCAAAAGTACCGAAGTAAATGATGAGAAGAAACATTTACGCGCCATTTTTACATACTTAGGTACGGCCGGTCTCAATAAAGTATCTGCCTTTGACCAACTGTCAAATTAGCTACTAACAGTAGATGAAACGTCATGTTTGAAAGGCAAACATGACGTTTCAGCTACTGTTGGTAGCTAATTACACTGTTGGTTAAAGGCAGATACGTTATTGAAACCGGCCGTTAGAATAGAAGTTTCGAAAATCTCACTGCTGATAAATTATTCAATTCATGTCGCTTAATCTGTTTTTTTTTAAATTAGGTAGGTAGGTAACATCAATTAAACTTATTTTTACCTGTCCAGGGGGGCTACACTCTAAGCCCGAAGTCCGTAGTTGCGTTCGTATTCTAGTCCGTATCACCTAACCACTAAGAATGAATGACAACACGATTGTCAGTCATTCTTAGTTCGGGTTCGGAACTAATCGTAAGTCCGTAGGAGATACGGAGTAGAATACGCCCGCAACTAAGCCCGAAACTACGGACTTGGGGTTTAGAGAGTACCACTAAGATGATATTAGATGTCGTGTTCTTCAAAAAAGTATCCATAGTTATCGACGAAAGTTGTGAATTCACGACACAGTTCTGTCCACTATGATAAGTTATCCCAGTGATAAGAAAACACAAAAGCTTCTATCTTCTCGATTATCTCCACTCCAGGAATGACACACATAGACTCTGCAAATATTCTTGGGAACGAATGATGACTTAGATAAAGGCTTCTCAGAGATGGTTAGAACAAGTTTAAAATAATTAGAACTTTGATCACATCATTTTATTTAGTTTACAAGAATAACATATTCTCCGGAACTAATTTCAACTCTTGTGACAGTAGGTAAAATACAATGGCTTATTCGTTTATTACTATTCCACAAAACAAGTTGTGTAAATAAGAATAACTCATAGCTAGCAACGTTTACAACTTTTAACTTTCAAGGTAAGGAACACAGTCCTTTCTACTTCTATGTTCTAAATTAAAGTTGCTTTTGACCACATCAAACTAGTAGCAACACTTGAAACATTCCACCAAAAAGAGCTACGAATTATCAAAGAAAATGAATTCCATTTATGCAATTCAAAACAAAAAAAAAACAAAGCATTATCGTGTACGTGCTTAAAAATAAATTAAAAACATTATCACATGTTTACCTCAAGAGACTGTCCCTTAGATCCGGATTGTGCCACCACTAATAAAAAAGAAAATAAAACTCCACACGAACACACAACACAGTTTACCAACACAGAAAAAAAGTTTGTTTATCACACTTTTTCGAAAACAGGGCGTGGAACGTGTTTCGTAAGTCCGTTGGCGGGAAAACGCGTGCGTTCTTAAGCGCGCGCGCGAACCGACTGACTCGACTACCGGCCGCTGTTCAACAAGACGCACCGAGATAATCGTTGCATTCTGCCATTGGTATTAGAAAACGAATAAATCGCATAGATACGGTGTATTTGCTAATGCTGTGCTGTCCGACTGAATGCGCTTGGCAAATGCAATATGAGGTCGGGCTGAGAGCAATGCAAAAGAAACAATTAACAGTTGTTTTAAACTTTAACTGAAGAAAGATTTATGTGCTAATTACAGCTTTTTAACTTTTTGTTCCTTTTCAGCCAGTTATTTATGAGTAGGCAAGGAGATACACTAATTACTTACTGCATCACATTATCGACGGAGAACTTGGCCCTGACTCCTGACTGTGTGATCGTTTCATTCTAGTCGTTGAAAAAGTTAAATGCACGTAGGTATTTGTTTCACGGCTTCACACCTTTGTAGTATACTTGCTCTAAAAAGAGTAAGCGATAAATGGACCTATAGAAGGCCTTAGACTCCGTTGTTTATAGCTTGATTCGTATGTCATTGAAGCAGAGAAGGTTTCTTAGGTCATTGCAACGTTAATGTTAATATTAAGGAACTTCCACAATCCCTCATTAAGTAGTGTCGCTCATAACGGTACAATACTTTGACTTGTAAAGTTGGAGTCCCTCAAGGTTCTTATTTAGGGCCATTCTCATGCAACGCAATACTCAACTCGGAGACTTCGTAAGACACAATACGCTAATGTGTGTAGCATTGTTAGAGTGGGTAGCATTTTTAGAGTAAATATTTTTGTAAGGTAGGGCAATAAACGTATTTGAAACCGGAATTTAGCATAAAACAACACAACAAGAAAATAAATGTTAAAATTTTGATTTTATGTGTTTTTGGTCATCGGGTCGATACAGTGTTTCGGTGACGAAAAAGACATGTAATCATCGTCAATTCATTTAATCACAATTCATTTTGTTTACACTATTTGTACAATAACACAATTAAAAATTAAATAAATTACGAGGTTGTGTCAAATCTAGATAAAATGTTATGAGCATAAATAAGCATTAGAAAAAACAGTAAAAACATAATGTCACAATAATCACATAAAAAAAAATACAATGTTTCAGTTATTAAATAATTACAACTAGAAGCCAATAATTTAGTCACATTACAAAATATTAATAAATAGAAAAGCACTCGATTACATGATAAACAAAAACGTACATGTAGGTACACATGTATATTGGTAACTTTGATTTTATTGTAAAATATCTTACATATGGAAATAAAGCTGTGGCATAAATGATCGCAACAATACATAAGCTTTTACATATCTAAGAAGCTAAGACTCCAAATGTTTTTGTCTCATCTGTTTAATGTTTTATGAAAAATCTTTACGATCAAAAACATTGAAAGATTTGTTCCCAATTTATTTCAGTAAACACTATCAATCTACGCCAATGCTTAGAAAAATGCATGCCTATAACTAAATACCAAATAAACGCAAAACATAAAACGTACACACGTTCAGAATAAATTAAGTTCTAATTACATGTTTCATCAATATTTATCTTGCAAAAATGCATTCAGCCGAATAAGGCTTCTATCAATTTTTCTATTAAAAATTCACTACATTCAAAATCCGTAGAGAGACTCACAAGTTAAAATACTGAATCAAAAATATTAAAATGTATATTAATACAAATTTGTAGAACGTTAGCAAAATATTTGATATACATGGTATAATCTGCCAATATTTTAATAAGGCAACATTTTAAGGGTAGAAAATTATAGCACGGAGTGTTAACAGTTTAGTTTAATTGGTTTATACGTCTGTAATTCATCGTAGCACTCAAGATCTCGAAATTCAGATCTTCAATCATGAAACAGATCAATAAATACATCTAATCTAATATTATGAAGTAGTTAATCTGTTTTGTTTATATTGTAAAAGGTAATCACTGGAAGTAAAGATTCGATTATAAAAAATGTTACACTGGTATAAACGCACCCTACCGCTGGCTTTTTATCATCTGCCGAGCCTTTTTCTTAGCTCTTTCTTAGCCGGATTCAGCTGAATACCAGTAGTTTACGTGGAGAGGCTGCCTACCAGACCTCCACAACCCATTAACTAGGTAACACGGTACTGGGTAACACGATACTGGGTAACACGGTACTGGGTAACAGGGTACTGGGTGACACGGTTCTGGGTAACAGGGTTCTGGGTAACAGGGTACTGGGTATCACGGTTCTGGGTAACAGGGTACTGGGTAACACGATACTGGGTAACACGGTTCTGGGTAACAGGGTACTGGGTAACACGGTTCTGGGTAACAGGGTACTTCTTGGCAAGACTGGTGTCAGATTTCCTGGTTATGACAATCCGTAACGACTGCCAAAGATCTACAAATGACAGCCGGGACGAACGGCTTATCGAGCTTCCCGAGGCACGGAGGAGTCTCGGTTTGTTAAGATCGTCACCCTTGCGCAAACCGACCTTGGCAAGCGTTGCTTAACCTTGAAAATCGACCCGTGCGGCTGTTATTATTTAGCCTCGAACTCCTCAGTGTCATCATAGGCTTTTCTCGCCATAAATTTTAACGGATCCTGTGGGATACCTACGCCACAGGAGCGAAACCTAGTTAAATAAATAATTAAAAAAAAAAAACAAACGACTTACAAACAAAAAATAAATATGTAATATTAAAACGACACACGTCATGTTTATTTGTACTTTCATTAGTATTACATACTCGGTCGCAACCTCAATTGTATTTCGAAACGATCACAAAGTGGATCCGTGAGTTTGTTCTCAGAATTATTGAAAAATTCAAAGAAACAAACATGTCAATACGTTTGAATAATCGTCTGGCCGTAAATAGAGTTCAAAGAGAAGAAACAGGCTATTTGAGGTGAACTTACAATCACAAAAATGAGTTAATCGACGTCAAAACGTCTTTTAATCATTTACCCTAGCCAATTATTTACTAAAGGGTATATAGCCTGAATTTTCATTCATTTTCTCAGTCATCTGGGTCTAGTCATATAGTTGCTGCGTTTAGGTATAATAATTGCGACCATTGACATTGATTGATAACATATATAAAAAAAAACGGAAATTATTTAATATAGCTTCGTTTTTCAATAATACACATTCCGAACAATGTGTATTAATGAAAAACGATATATCATTTTTATTCGGTTTCTTTTGCAGAGATATTAGGGAACGGGCAATGACCTTTCTTGTCAATCTAAAACGAAACAACTGCATCAACATTTTCGACAATTTGCCGCGAATGTGATTTAAATCCGTTAACTTTTGAAAAAGGAAATTTCAAATCGTTCTAAAACAATTGAGGCATTAGACCTCAATGGAATGGTTTAGTTTTACCACTACAATAAAATATTATTATCTAAACACACTGGTAGAGTCACTAAGTAATAAAATTACACTAACATTTTAAAACTAAAAGCATTTACGTATTAAAATGTACAATAATAACTTTGGTTGGTCTTGTACTGGTTTAATTTCAGATGTACTAGGGTAACATATCCTAGAGAAGATCCCTTCGCCCTAGGATGTAAACGAAGACGAAAAATCTACTCTACAGCCGATGTGAGCATTAAAATAAGGAATATTATTGACTATAAGAGATGAAACACGTTAGATAAATGTACCAGCTTCTGTCACACTACTCCTGGATAACATTAACAAAATAAAATCATTATGTCATCTCCAAATGACTGTCGGAAACATGACATTTGAAGGAGTTGCCGGTAGGAGTATTTCAGTGGTTTGATTCCCTCATTCTACCGGCAGCCATACTCACAAAAAATGGTATAGCGTAGTCCCGTTCTAGCATAAAGTACGCCTATAACATGATAACGATTTTTCCTAAGGCTGCGTTAACATTTGCAAGAAATGCATGCAAGTTAAATTACATTGAGGGCTCTGTCAGCAGTTGATCAAATTATTCCTCGGTAGACCGCAGTAATGCACCTTACATGCAAGGTTGCAGATGGAAACCCTGAGACTTGAAAGCATGAAAAAGTATGCCAGTAGCTTGCATGCCATTTTACCGTAACACGTTCTGGAACGTTCCTATGGCATACAAGTAGATGTATACTTTGGTGCAAGTTAACAGTGTGTACGGCTTTAAGAGTAGAAACGCAAGTCAGCGGCATCCTTCCATCCGCAGAAATCACTCCTATAATATTATCGGTACTGTATCGTAAAGCCCGATGACATCGTTTTTCGTTTCAGCTTATGAGTAGAACGTTAGCACGGCCGCATGGTTGCCTCTCACTAGCAGCGTTCTCTCTGCCGCCGTCGATATAGCGTGTAACCAAGCGAGGTACAAAGCTGGGGGCACTACGTTTCTTCGCCGCGGCATGGGGAGCGTCACGCACACAAGACGAGCTGAACGGGATTGTGTTTGGATTAGTTCGCGTAAGCGCAGGTGGCGGTAAGTGCGGTCTTGAGCTGCTAGCAAGTCCGCTTCAGTTATGCCCGCTGAAAAAAAAACATTAACATTACTACTGTATCCCCGAATAAAGCAGAAGAGTACGTAGAGGCGCAGAAGTATCTCGCCTCTCGGGATATTCCTAAATGAAAAATATAATTACACTTTGTAAACAAGCTGAATATCGAAGTCAAAGTCGCCTGCATTGCGCAAATCTGTGTATTTTCCGCATTTGACCTATAAGCTAGGCTAACAGTTTCGTTGTAGAATTTGTTCGAAAGAGTCACCGCAGCCCTGGGGGGCTACTTTCTAAACCCGAACTCCGTAGTTGCGGGCGTATCCTACTACGTATCACCTACAGACTTACGAGTAGTTCCGAAACCGAACTAAGAATGAATGACAACAATATTTGACAGTAACTGTCAAATCGTGTTTTCATTCATTCTTAGTGGTTAGAATACGCCCGCAACTAAGCCCGAAACTAAGGACTTCGGGCTTAGACAGTAGAGCCACCCTTGAACGCGAAGGGTATTTGAAGGAACACAGGTGGGTTTTAGTCAGTAAGAGTCTGACATTGACATACCGTTCCGCTCCGTCCCAAAGCGGATGCTAACTGCGACAAAGCCTAAGATTTATGTATCTTTAAATTAATTATGCCTTTCTTACAGAAACGAACTTATACATACATATGTATAAGTTCGTTTTTGTAAGAAAGGCCTGCTGTATCACATGATACATACTGTTATCATCATCGGCACACTTGAAGGGCGCCACCAGCTTGTCGAAGTAGGCGAGCGTGGAGTCCTTGGGGCGCCGCGTGATGTCCGCCACCATCTTCAGCGCCGAGTAGTCTATCCGGAACTTGGATAGTAAAGACGCCATGCTGTGAAGCAAAAAAATGTTTTATATCCTGCTATACAAATACTGGTACAGCTGATTTCGGTTTGATTGGAAGCCGACCCCAAAGATGGCAGATGATGATCCTGTCATAACATCGAGACAAGTGAAAGATGTAGTCCTTCCACTCATCTCGATGGGATTTACTTTGGCCAGAAAAAAGTAGCTGCGTGCAAAGTTTAATTGTAATAACCTCTACCTTAATCTGTTTAAATATACCCTCAACTTCATAAACCCTCTGCAAAACTTACCAATCCTATTCTCCGGTAGTCACAGAACAAAAGATGGTTTTTATAAACCCACAGGCTTTATAATTTCACGAAAACTATATCGATATAAATCGGCGATCCCAACACTCCTATTCCCCTTTATAAACTTGGAGATCAAATGGACTTAAGTCATATATTTTAACTCAAAAACCATAACAGGTTTAGGTTTTTAGTACTCACTTTCGCTCTTCAATCTCGAGTTCCGTGTTCTTGTTGGCCAGCGTGAACACTCGCAGAGGACACGACGACCACGCGCGGCGAGTCGACAAAATGTACGGCAGGAGTAGGGTAAGACCTGTGTTTAAAATTATATGTTAGAACCAATTTAATACATCACAATGCAAAATAACCATACTCAGAATATTTAATTCTAGGACATGCTGGATCACTGATCTCCTTAGCCGTTCACCGCTACTGCAGACTCTGTACGTACCCCAAATCAAGTTAATTATTCGGAATATTATCCTTATGTACGAAGGTAGCAAAAGCGGAGCTAGTCTATTTCTCTCAAGACACCTTTTATATAAATATTTGCAAAGTCCAGCCGAGTACTATGATAAATCTACTCTAATTCTTAGCTCGCCTCGTTCATCAGGCTCTGGTACCGATACCACTGGAGGGTATATAATGCTGGCTGGAGATCTTACCTCCGTCGTCATACAGCCACCAAACATCCACAGTACCCGCCTGTCTCTTGGTGAACTGTTCTACAGATGTGAAGGATGATGTCCGCCGCGCAGTCGACGCGCCCAGTGCGCGACGCACTGCGCTGCCGAGGCCTTTACCCAGACCACTAGTGGGGATAAACAATGGTCGAATTAGGATATGGCACATTTTGAAGTAAGTGAGCAAAATTTGTCATTGCAGCTGAGGTGGAGCCAAGAGACTGCAATTTTGTATCAAGCGACGGTTTTACGTTAAGTTTTTTTAACACACTCGTCCAAAAATTTAAATAAAAATTCATAAATATGGGTAGCATTTTAGTGAAAAATTATTATGAGAAATGGCCCGCGGATTTTTTTTTCGTTCGCAGACATCGATTCTCGCGGGGCCTGCCGCCAATCGGCCCGATTTTTTGAATAGGTACAATCAATTATTGTGTAGGTACTAGTGCTGCGAATAACAATAATTTAATTGCGCGCCTAAAAACGGTGGAATTAGGAGCCAGTTTCCACGCAAATGTGTCGAAAACATCCTTACGAATACTATAAACGCGAAAGTTTTTATGTATGGATGTCTTTACTCAATCACGTCAGAACAGATCATAATTATCTTGATGACATTTGGCACAGAGGTAGATTACAGTCTGAAATAACACAAAGGATAATACTTTCTATCCCGGAAGTATGTTCCCTTGGGATAATTTTCGACATGCATGTGGGCCTAGCCGCGGGCGGCAGCTAGTAATAATATATATTTGCTTGTTATAATTATGTAAGGGATTTGTGTCAGCTTACTTAGTGAGAAACAATGTACTTTTATAGAAACTTTGAAAGTGGCCTGTTTAGTTTTAAGGCAGGCATTTTCCTGGGAACCTCACCTGTCTTTGTCTTCACTCTTGTGCGCCTGTTCCTTGTTCAGCGCCGCGGGGTCAGCAGACACGTTGCGTCCCAGCTGAGGCGAGCCCAGCGACACGTCTGACATACTGCTACCTACATCATGGAGTTCAGATTTTGATAAAAGGTATGTATATATGGTTATCCTAGCGTCAATAACACTGCAAGAACTATTCTTTTTTAATTTTTTTATTGAGGTATTGGCTTGTTCTTGACCACGATCACGCCTGCTGGAAAGTGATGGATTAGGTCTACGATGGAGCGAGCGTGCCCAGAAGACGACTGTTGCTTTTTTTTTTGTGAGTAGCGTCTCGCAGTTCAACCTATGAGGTTGTCGACTGCTTAACCGGGCTTGCCTGTGGTGGCCTTAATATAATATTAAAGCCTCCAGCCAGGACTTATAAAAAACTTACAAAATAAGCGATTACACGCTAAGGGCACCCCCTGTGGGTTACGGGCCTCGGCTTAGGGCGTTGCTGGGGGGAGGACAGCTAGGGACGGGGAGACTGCTGCTTTGAAGGCGGACGGGTTATATGTGGAAGGGAACATAGACGCTAGCAGAGAGTTCCACACTTTGGCTGTGCGCATAATTAACCTTAACCTTATTGTAACAAAATAAAGGCGCTGTCAAATTGTTACCATGTACAGTCGCCAGCACATCAAGTTACAACAAACTGACAATTTTTTTAAATAGATTTTCAACTTTATCGCTGAAGCATTAGGTACAAGGTTGATTGGAAAAGTTTGACAGTTTCGGGTAGCTTGATGAGCTGGCGTCTGTACGTTTGGCTGAAAGTGGCTGCGTAGACGGCTACATTATTTCATAGGTATATATCGTGTAACAGAATAAACGCAATACCTGAGAAGGATCAGTCATTGTTCTCACCATTACGAATAACTTTTACTACGGGACGAACCGCCAAATCAGCGAAAAAAATCAGTACCTCTTTTCGAGTTATGCGCACATATAAATATATGGGACAGTCGATATTTTGTTCCCGATTTTAGTGTTAGTCCCATAATAAAAATTGTTTATAATGACGATTACAATGCCCTTTCCAGGTTTTGACTAGCCTGTTGGTCGAGTGGTTAGTGACCCTGACTGCTAAGCCGGAGGTCGTTCGATTCCCACCCAGGACAAATCTTTGTGTGATGAGCAATTGAGCATGATCATTTGTTCTGTGCCTGGGTGTAATTTGTCTATAATATGTATGTATTTAGAAATATATAAGTATGTTTATCAGTTGTCTGGTTGCCATAGCACAGGCTCTGCCTAGTTTGGGATCGGATGACCGTGTGTGAGTTGTCCCAGGTTATAATATTAATATATTATTGCGTTTATTATGTTACACGTTGTAGATGCAGCCGTCTAAACTTCAACGGTAACAAAATTGTCATGTTTCTTGATTGCTAGTTACAAACAGGCAGGCGTTCGTCACGCGGTTCCATCCGCGTAGTTCCCGTTCCCGTGGGAGTACGGGGATAAAATATGTTACTCGCTGATAATTTTGCTATCCATTGCTGAAATAATTTTTCAAATCGGTCCAGTAGTTTTTGAGTTTATTCATTACAAACATACACACAAAAATACAATTTTTTATAATATTAGTGTAGATACAGCAAGAAGTGAGTAGCACTCTTACACATAATATTGCAGTAAGTTACCTAGGAGTTACATAATTTATAAAAAAGACTGAGAAATAGAACACACGGTTTAGCTTTTAATTATAAGCAGAAAGGAAACTAAACACTTTACCCGAAAGTCATTCATTAATAAGTACCTAATATTAATTACAATAGATTTGTGCAAAGAAAAGTTGTTTTTAAAAGTTATTAAGATAGAACCTGGGACCGTATTATGATATGATAAGGCCACGACAGTGCAAGTGCCAAAGAAAGATAGTACCAGGACATAATAGCTCATTGCGGCATTTGTTCGAAAGAGTCTCCGCGGCCCTGAAACGCAAAGGGCTTTAGAAGGAACACGGATTGGTTTTAATCAGCAAGAGTCTGACACGCCCTTCCGCTCCACCCAGAGCGGAAGAAGTCATTTGATGATTTCCCATCCTTAAAAAGAGTACAGCAACCGCCTGGGGCCTCGCTCAACCAGAGCTCAAAAAACTTACATATTGAAACGTTTTTTTATTTCGAGCAATAAAATGAAGTTATTTCGTAGTAGGTTAAGGTACTAACCCTTTATGCGCCATTGACTCTCTAGTAAATCAAATCACAATAAGCTATGATATTTTCAATTGAAAAAATTGCAAAGCTGAAAACCGATCTTGTGATCTAAAATTTTAGTCTTAGGAAAAGTCGCAAACGTAATAAGAAATATGATTCGAATCGCAGAGCTTTGCCACCTGGGGCCTCGCAAAGATCTGCCGCCCAGGGCCTCGCAAAGATCTGCCGCCCAGGGCCTCGCAAAGATCTGCCGCCCAGAGCCTCGCAAAGATCTGCCGCCCCTGCATAGAATTAAGTGTATTGTACTGTATCACCATATTATTTAAATAAATTATTATTATTAAATTATTATTATTATAGCTCAATCTCTAGCAACCCTTCTCCAGTTTGGACAAGCTTTTAAATTTATATCATCGTCACATCTTTTCCCTTACCTTCATCTTTTCCTTTCACCTTACCTCATTTCATAATACGGGCCCAGTTTAAAAGAAAGAAATTCGAAATAAAATGTGACTCACCTCTAGAATGCGTGTTGAGACTCTCTGACGACTTTGATTCCTTGTTATCGCCCATGGAACCTAAACAGAAGCTGATGTATGATGGCTGCATGATAACACATAGGAGGACATTTGTCTGCGGGAAATACGACATGACGAACGAGCATAGCCTTTGTTAAAGGAGCGAATACGTGGCGAAGACGAGATTATAGTTGGGTGTTAAAATTTACAGGTATTTTTTTTTTTACCAAGATATAGTAGTTACACACTGGTTTTCAACTGAATCCGGTTTGACTGGAAGCCGAGCCCAAAATAATTGGGAAAAGGCTAGGCAGGTGGTGACCAAGATATAGTCGTTATTTCAATATGACGACACGGTTGGCGCAGTGTTTGAGCGATTGACTGCTACGCTGCGTGTCGTGGGTTCTGCTTGCGCCGCCCCTCACAATCTGACGCCCCGGGCAATGGCCCCTTTAGCCGAAGGGTGATTACGCTACTGCCTGTCAGACAAGTATGAATGGCAGAAACAGTGCTTAACAAAGCCGAACTTTTCACCTTATTTTCCGGTTTGTGATACCATATTGAAACATCGCCGTAGTTCGCTACGCTTTCGCTTCACCGTCTTAATTATACAGGCATTATTTTTCTTAATAAATTGTATGAAAAAATAATTAAAATTTTGTCGTCATTCAAAAGTAAATACGTATTTCTCGCAGCCAATGTGTTCAGAGTGATTAATCAACAAAAATGGAAACTACATTCGAAAGTGTTAATGCCGATGGAAATTGATTCGTTAGTCATTCTAATTCATTTTCTAACACCCATTAAAGTTAAAATCTGAAAAGCGGAAAATTTCGTTATCACTAATACACCGAAAAAGTGTGGATTTAAAGATATTGATTTGGTACAGTTTCCTATGTATAATTGTCTTGGATATGGTAGAAGTAGGCCTATGGCCACATTGCAAGATAAATTTGTTTGTCTCGGTTAAGGTTAATTCAGACGAATTAGAATAGGTTATGAACTATTGTTGTGTTTCTCAATAGAATAGATAAGTCCGGCCTGAATCGAGTAGCAGCGACAATTATTTGTATTTTGAAAGAATTGTTTAAATCAAAGTAATTTATAGTTTAGAAAATTGGCCATCTGGTTTCAGGGGGGCTACTCTCTAAACCCGAAGTCCGTAGGTTCGGGCTTAGTTGCGGGCGCGTATCACCTACGGACTTACGATTAGTTCCGAACCCGAACTAAGAATGAATGACAACACTGTCAAATCGTGTTCTCATTAATTCTTAGTGGTTAGGTGATACGGAGTAGAGTACGCCCGCAACTAAGCCCGAAACTACGGACTTCGGGCTTAGAGAGTAGCCCCCCAGTTTCGGAGCTCTGAGCTCCGTACGTAAACTAGTCGGACTTTCGCGAAATGACACGTTAACATGTAAAACATTAAGCTACAAAATATAGGTATCAAGACAAATTAATTATATTACATTGTCGAACGAGCTGTGGAAGAGAAACGGGCAACAATCAGTTAAATAAAAAGGTAATATGATTTTTTCTACTCTCTTCTTGAGTTTTCTCGATAATGGCCCATGAAAGTCGTACAGCACGAATCCGTCGAGTTTAGAATAATGTCAATCCTAAAAGGTACCTCACTTTATAACTGGCTCACTATTATAAAAAAAGATATAAGTATACCTAATACATATATTTTTTAAATAATATTATTTATATTTTAGTATGGGGTACCACCACTGTAGGTACCACAAAAGTATACAAAAGTTACAAAATCCCATATAGTCTTTTAGATTCGTCGGCACAAAAAATCAATTACAAAAACTATACAAAAATTACTATTTTCATAAGCTCGCATCAGTATAACCTGCCTTTATCATGTCCCTGTGAAGTGTATACTCACGTGAGAAAGTAGAGAGATCCTTCAAGTTGACATCGGAGAGGTAGGCTTGCACGTCGTCATCCAGCGCGTCCGTGGTGTACTGCCCCCCCTCCACGCGCAGCAGCGCGATAGCCATGTGCACGTCCAGCGCTTTGCTGGGACACAGGTACACAGTTTTGTAAATTAATCTATGTCTATTTTGGCGAAGCTGTTAGGTACTTACTTTCTATTTTTATATCAAAAGTTTTTTTTTATTTATTCTTATTTTCCTGTCCCCTTTTTAAACGCCCATGTACATAATTTATTTTTGTTATTAATTTGGGTATTTTCAGTTATTTAAAAGAATAAAATAAATTAAATGTAACACATAATAATAAAAAAAATGTTACAATTTATTTGTTCTAAAACTTGTTGTGTTTGCTTGGTGTTTGTTCCAAAATATTTATTTTTAATTATTCGAAGCTGCCTAGCCAAAATACGGAAAACACTCCCTCCCTATCCGTAGTAATTTTATAATGTGAAGGTAACACTGGGTAGCCTGTTACCTCTTCACGTCTGAACGGCAGAGCGAATTTGGCATATGGCTAGACCATAAGACATAAGATACATTTAACCTTTTTTTATTTGAGATTGGTTTGCTCTCGACTCTAGTCTCTCTCTTTCACCTCGGGAGTATTTTCCCCTGACTTAGGCTGACTGTCCACTGGATGGAGCCAACATACGGAAATATTAACCAATGGAATTGAATAAAATCGCAGTACAGTTTTATGCAATTCCATTGGTAAAAATTTCTTCGCTCCTCTCCTCTCCGCTCCAGTGGACAGTCAGCCTTACACACGGGCTTAGCCGCTAGCAGAAGTTAGCATCCCATATAGGAATTAAACATAATTGCCGAAATTGAGTGTGGTATAAACTGTGCCTATCCCTAGGCGATATACAGGCGTGATAGGTACTAGGTATGTTCCTTTCAATACAACGTGATACCAAACTAGTCTAGTTGGTGAAGTAACCCCAGGCAGACTTTCACACCACGTCAAACAAAACAAGTTAGAAGGCTGTCTCACAATTTCTGCGCTATTGGATCTGATCGATTGTTTCACCTCATTATAATTTGTTAGCTTAATTTAGCCAAAAGTTTCGATCTAATAATAAATTTAAACGGTTGGCAATAAGCTTGCACCGTATTAGAGTAGACTGATTTAAAACTGGTGAAATTTATAAGTGTTTTGTATAAGTCCTTCTGTCTACCCTTTCAGGGAATAATAGCGTGATGAAATGAGACGGAAATAATCGCTTACTGCATGACTTCAACATAGTCGACGATTTCGTTTCTTTCGCTCGTTTGCCAATTCTCCTTGAATCCCATCAGCAGAATGTTTGGTTTCAACTTGCCGATACCACTAGCCTGAAATAAAAAAAAAAAAAAAATGTAATAGCCATAGACTAATCTATACAAGGTAATAGCATAGACCATTGTGTGAAGGCCATTCAAACAAACTCATTCAATCACTCGATAAACGTCAAACTATACGTCAAATGAAACGTCAAACATGCGTCAACCCAAATGTTGACATTTCGTTTGACGTATATAGAGTGAATGAATGAGTGAGTCAGTCACACACAAATCGATTTCGGAAACGTCAGTTGCGAGCACTTGTCTCGTGAGTTAGGTTATATGGCGATCTTAAGATTTATTAATCGTAACTTTGTGAGTATATCCTTCCCCGTTTTGACTGTTGCGTTTATTTACCTTGACTGGAACCATACCAGACAGTGGAAGTTACAACAGAAGGGACTGAACAGTGGTAAAGAGACAAACTAACTGTCAATAACAAATTGTTGTGTAATCTACCTGTAAGTAGTATTTTAACATTCTCAACTAAACTATTTTCAAAAACCTATTTATAGTTTAACAACGTTTAAGAGTTCTATTGTTTTTACCTCCGCAAGAACCGAAATATAACGAATAAATTGTTACTAAACAAGGAAAATGTTTCTGGAAATAGGAGTGATGGAATTAGTGCGTCAATTTATTATGTGTTTGGCGGTAAATTTAAAAAGATCTCGAAGTCTTTAATAATTTAATAATCAATTCAATTACAAGCCGTCAAGCAGATGAATAGCACTCAATTTATACACGATTTTTTTACTTCCAAAGATTACTATTTGTGTATTGTAATTTCGTATTTCTTTCCAGAACTAAAATGGCAGTTTTCGGCATCACCGCACGTTATGTCTGGTTTGCAGTCCCTATCAGTGGCTTCTTCCTAGGCAAGTACTTGGACGACCAAGAAACCCTGAGGATGACCGCCTACAGGGACAAGTCGGCTCTCTATGGAGGGGTCAAGAAGGACCAGCCATCCTGGCCTTGAAGTTGTTCAGATTGTAGTTGTCTTGTTAAATGTAAATAATGTGTAGTGCTCTAATAAAGTGGTCTTAAATTAAATGCTTGCAGGTTTATTTTTTTGTAATTTAAATAACCAGCAAACAATCAGCGTGTTTAAAAGGTAGCCAGTGTCAGATGGTCGCAGTTAAAACACGTTTTGGAGTGCCATGAGTCAAGGTTGAGCTGATTATTACCCATGGCTAAAATCTATATTTTGTACCCACAGGTGGGCTGTACTTTTTAAAAACTTCACCAATATTATGCATTTTCAAGTTGTTTGTTTCGTAGAATAATCTCTAAAGGTTCTGTACCAATTTGAAAATCACTTTCAATGATAGGACGCTATACTTGTAGCTAAGTGTCTTGGACTCCCTTTTAATCCCAGAAAAATGCTTGGTTCCGGTGAGCTAGGTCTCGGAGTGATGGCACGTAATCAAGATAGTGACTGATATCAATATTACCTGTACTAAAGCATTGGCTCCGTCCTTGAAGCCCACATCGTCCACTATGGAGTAGAAGGCCTTGATCTTCCGCTTGGTGAACCACTGGTATGCGCGGCTCGCCAGCGCCTCGCGGCCGCGGTGACTTACTTGTCCCTAGTGATAGAATAGCAATATAATTTACCTACAGAAGTACTCCTAATGAGACGGAAACAAAAGCCTTCTATTTAAATATGGTTTTAAAGCAGCGAGAGATGAATTGGCCTTTTGGCGATCTAAAATCTGCTCAATACAAGAATTGAACTTTACACTAGCATATGTGTAGCATAAGATTGGCAGAATTATCAATATGAAGTAAGAAAAAAAATTGGATTTATTGGCACAATAAAACACCTTACAAATCATTGTCTGCCGAGCCTTTTCCCAACTATATTGGGGTCACCTTCCAGTCAAACCGGATTCAGCTGAATACCAGTATTTTACGTGGAGCAGCTGCCTACCAGACCACCACAACCCATTAACTGGGTAACACGGTACTTCTTGGCAAGAATGGAGTCAGATTTTCTAGCATCTGAATATCCGTAACAACTGCCAAAGATCTACAAATGACATCCGGGACCAAAACGGCCGAACGTGCTTTCCGAGGCACGGAGGAGTCTCGGTATGGTAAGATGGTTACCCATCCACAGACCGACCTTGGCAAGCGTTGCTTAACTTGAAGATCGACCCGTATGGCTGTTATTATTTAGCCACGAGCTCCTAAAAAACACCTTACAAATAGAGAATATAATAATGATGTAAGTAATACATTATTTTTTTTTATAATATTGTGCCAAAAGGCCTCAGCTCAGCATAATGTCAGGTGGCAACACCAGGTAAAGGTGGAAAGAAGACTTGCGATGGCAGCAGGTCCCAGATGTAACTTCCTATAAATATTATCATCGAAGCAAGGTCCATAAGTAGTTAGCTCTTTGATTACTACAGATACCTATGGTACTCCAGCCTTCCGTTACAAAGATCTGCCGAATACAGCGAACGACCAATAAACTCTCATCAAACGCTTACCTGCATAATATGGCCACAGATCATGAGCGAGTGCCCCTTGGTGAGTAGATAGGTGAAGTCCGTCAGTATGGGCCGCTCGCCCGGGAAGCCCGTCAGCACCAGGATCTGAGGCCTACACAACGGACAACATGAACGTCATACATTTTAATTTATTTGGTAGGTAAAGCTTTTGGAGTTCACAAACAAAGCTCCTTCTAGTGATCAGTTAATAGCGCCACGCCCGTTCTATCATAAAAGTACAAGAAGTAGGGCGATGCGCCATCGGTATGGGCCGGTCCACCATCAGGCCCGTTAGGGAGTGCAATCTTGCAGCTAAATCTTCGATCTCGGTATTTGCAAGATTGAAGACGTCTAATCTCGCAAGACCTCGGTATTTTGCGAGATCTCGCAAATTTGATTTAATTTTAAAAATATTCTATTGAAACTTGGTAAAGTTATTATTCGAAGAGCGAATTAATGAAACAAGATATTATATTAGAAAAAACTGTAACATATATTAAATCAAATTAATAGTTATTTTGGAAAAAACTTCTTGAAAAACACAAGATATCTAGCGTGTTGTCAGCCAACTGGCTTCGGATGCTTCGGGCAATATACCCGGCAGCAGAAAAAGCTCGTTCAGCTTCTACACTTGTTCGCACCACTGATGATAAGCATTGATAAACTGACTGCAAATGCTGCCCTTTTGCCCCGCCTGATTCGTAGAGATTAATTTCTTGTCATATTCGCGGCACTCAGTTTGAGCGCGGTCGCGCTCTTGAATGGTCATGGAACGCGTTGCTGTCCAATCTTGCAAATCTTGCGAGATCGCGAGCGATTTTAGGTGCAAGATTAATCTTGCAAAATTAGTGCGAGATCTCTCAATACCGAGATTGCACTCCCTACCGCCCATATGCACGAAACGTTTTAAGAATACTTTCACTGTGCGTACCTACAGCTAAAGAGTGGAATTCCCTGCCAGAGTGTGTTTGCTGATAGCCACAGACTGCCTTACGGATATTATTCATTCAAATGTGAATAGGTTCCTTCATCCTCTTTCTTACATCAACTAGTCACTGAAAAGATCTTTTTTTTCTTCCTTCTGTTTACCTGTAATTCTTAACATGTTCAGTGACAGTGTTGAGATGGTAGACGCCGGTTAGAGCCGCCTTGTACGTCTGCGCCTGAGTCGTGGAGCCCCAGTTCACGTCTACAAATAGAAAAACAATATTAACAATATCCGCATTATATCGCCACCTACCAAAATCAAGTCATTTGTTCAAATAAGGCTGAGACGATTCAGAACTATTTGAAAGTCAAAAGTTACAAAAGCCAGTCCCCCAAACGCCCGCCCGTCACCACTTCTTTGAGTTTTAGCTGGAAAGAAAAGGTGGCGCAACCAACTCCCTAGAAAGATACATATCCAGATTTCCTGATTGTGAGGAATGTCGGCTGAAGTAGCCGTAGTACTACTTGGGGAGTTAGGAGGAATTTGCACTACGTCCCTCGCTCCCAACTCTGTTCGAATTTAGAACATCTCAAATTTGGAAAGTACTCTGAGCTCGAAATTCGGATCGGATCCAAGGGCTCTTTAATATTCCTTCTCCCCTTTTAACACCACAAACTGCTAGACAGCCCACCTGGCTTCCTATAGGACACGAGCAGGTACAGCGTCAGCAGGAAGCTGAAGGTGACGAGCGCCTGGATCCACGAGATCACGAACATGATGGCCACGCACAGCATGGCGCCCAGCAGCGACAGCCACATGTTGTAGAACTGCAGAACAGACATACATAACATAAGAACAGGGATAATTCCTGAGTAAAAAAATATGATTCTATTTATTCCGTCAGTTAGATACCTAATTTTCTATAAAATATTGGACACGTATTTTTTGGTATCAAATCAATAAAAATTGACGAAAATAAAATGCATCAAAGATCAATATGGGGGCTTGTGACGTCACGTTTAGGTAAAAGTGTTTACAACGCACTGTTTAGTCTTATGTCGCCTGTCTTCGTATTCTTGGTTGTAGGAGATACCGGTTTCCCCACGATGTTTTCGAGATCTGTACTTACCCTAAACGTAGGTCTCCACCCCACAGGTTTGGCCAAACTCGCGTGGAACGTAGAGAAGTTGATCAGCGCGTACGCAGCCAAGAAAAAGTTGGAGATCAATGGAGCGATCGTGTTCAAACCACCTGTAACAAGTACTGTGTTAATATCGCCCGAATACCTTAATGCAATTTAGTGCGATATTTTTGTTAGTATCAGGGGACGTACTATGAGGTACCTGTGCCAGCATGGTTCCGTGTGTGTGAGAGAGAGACAGATCTATACAGGACTAATAGCACTATCCCCTTTCCACAACGGAATCATAATGGCATTGGCACGTCAATGAACGGCTCCGGATAGTTTTTTTTTCCCCGTCTCTTCCCGTGGGTGTAGTAAGAAGCGACCAAGGGACTCACTAGAGAATGAGCAGCATTCTCTGTGCATTGTAACAGCTGCACTGCGATTGCCAGCCCGCCTATCAGGCGTGGTGATTTTGGCAAACCTTGGAGGAGGCCTATGTCCAGCAGTGACTCGTCTTTCGGCTGATATGATGATGATCATGATATTAGCTAGAGAATTTGAATTCCGTTTCGGAAATCGGTTGGGTTCGAGATAGCTCGAAAAAAGGGAAAAGAATACCTGGAATGATTTGGTGGAGACCTATGCCTAGAAGTGGGGCAGTAAAGGCTGAATAAAAAAAATAGAGTTGGTTGCCAGTCTAACCGGATAAGAGAGAGAGAGAGAGAGAGAATGACTTACCTATAAGTATAAAAGCGACGGCGATAACGAAGGTGAGTACGTATCCCCTGACAGGCTCGTTGTTGGGCCCGTAGCCCTTCGCGAAGAAGATCAGGTACGGGTACAACTTGTCTTGACAAAGCGCCTGCGGATTTTAAAATAATGAGTTTGAAATAGACAGAGCTGTAGGTTTTTATCTAATCGTTGCCACAAACTGATAGACATTTATTTTTTATAATAAATTCACGAAGAATTTTTCACTTGCAGCTCAGTCTGGTTTGTACTTCGATTTGGTTATTATTAACCAGTATATATCCATAGGAGCAGAAGGGAGTGTCAGACTCTTACTGACTAAAACCCACCCGTGTTCCTCCAAATGCCCTTTGCGTTACAGGGCCGCGATGACTCTTTCGAAAAAATTCCGCAACCAGCACTCTATCTAGGGACTGCATAGTGTTGTACCGCTACCAACCTGAAACACTTTAGGCGCGGAGACCAAGGAGGCGAGCGCAGAGGACAGCGTGGCCGCGAAGCAGCCGCCGTAGATCAGCGGACCGAACCCGGACACTAGGCGTATCACCTGAGAATTAACACATTGATTATTTGTTATTGGCACTCCGAACACTGATAACTTAAGAGTCACAGAATATATTACAGCTTTACTTTTCAATATATATACATATGTATTTTTTTTTATGTTTATAATTATTTTTGTTAAGTATTTGTTTAGCTGTAAGTTTTCCTAAAATAAATAATAAAATAAAAAATTTAACAGCTTCGCAGAGGTAATATTTTTTTTGTATTATGATTGGTGGAAGGAAAGGTAGGATAGATACAACATTTATTTGGTACAAGAACAGAAAACACAACACACAATAGCACACTTACATAAATCATAATACTAGAAAATACAAATATGAAAAAACATTAAAAGAAAAAGACAGAATTTATCCAGAGGTGTGATGTCCATCGCATAGTGTCTCATAAATCGTTGCCATATAAACGGTGTCTTTCTTTATTTTTATTAGCTACGTAACACGAGTACAGCAACCTACACATGTTTTTCCGCTTCCCAGAGCGGAAGGAGTCATTTGATGATATCCCATCCAAAATAAAGCAATTAATCAAAAACCTTGTAAAATATGTATAAAAAACTCACGTCGTTACTGTTCTGCAGGCCATAGGCGCAGGTCCTGTTGAGGGCACAGTCCGCCATGCCCCACGAGCTGATGTCTGCCACGGCTCCTGAGGCGTCCCTCAGCACCGTCCAGCCAGCCAGGAGGGCTATCAGCAGGTACGATATCGTGGTCAGGAGGATAGCCAGGAGAGTTCCTTTGGGGATGGATTTTTGTGGATCCTGCAAAGAAGATTCTACTTTATAGCTTAATTTTTAGAATTAACACAGTAAGTACTTTGATTTTTTGACCTTTTGAACGCCATTGACTCGTATACACGACAAGCAAGCGCCTGTCCTGTACGCCAAACGTCACAAAAACGTGACAAAAAGTACTTGACAAACAACTTAACATTTTTGGTTTGGCGTCGGGGGCACGCCGATGCGTTTATGCTGTGGGCGTTTATAAGGTTAATAGAGAGTGAGTCAAATAAACTAGATACAACGTCTTCTTTGTATCTATACATCACCATATCAATATCCTCATATTAGATTCTTAGACACAAGAGATAGTTTGTTTTTTTTTTTTGTTACTCAAACGTCAGCGCATCAAATATCCGAAACTGTCAAATTTTCCCAATCAACCTTGAACCTAATGGTTCGGCGATAAAGTTGAAAATGTATTGAAGCAATTTGACCGATTATTGTAGTTTGATGTGCTGGCGTCTGTACCATGATAACTTTATATTCTTTTTTTCATTCATTATGTTGCTTTTTCAATCGAAAAATCAGTTCAACTCTGAATTCAGACATATATAAATTCAACTCTGAAGACATAAGTGCCAATATAGTTTAAAATGTTCTCTACTTGCACTTTTCTGGGAATATGGGCATTACGTCACTCTATAATTTTTACCTTCAAATCACCGGAAATATTAGCACCCGCCAATATCCCGGTGGCGGCGGGGAAGAATATCGCGAACACGGAGAAGAAGTTGTGTTCCACGCCCTCGAAGAACCGGTAGTCTGGACCTATGTTACTCTGTAGCACCGTCCCTGTAATATATCAAAATATTATAATATGTATTGTTATGATTACAATATTTCCAATAAGAATATATAACAATAATATAATCTAAAATAATAAAAGACAGGATGAAAGAAAAACATGAGGTAGATATTCAAAAAGGACGTATTGACACAAAGCGAAGTAACCGATTTCCGACCTTAAGTTATTTATTTAATGTCGGAAATCGGTTACTGCGTTTTGTGTAGATTAGCCCTTTTTTCTCATGACGGCAGTATTGGTCAACAGTTACCATTTTTTCTTAGGGCAACATTATTTCGAGTGCAAATTTATCTAGCAGACGAAAAAACCCGATTCCTCTTGGTTGACTGCGTAAACCAACGAATGCTCAGTTGGTCTCGCGGTCGCAAGTACGACTGCCGAGCGTGGAGTCCTGGGTTCGATTCCCAGGTTGGGCAAAAAGTGTTACGTATATTGGGGTTTTCAGCCCGGAGTTTGGAAGTTGGTGATGTGACACCCCCGTGGCTCGGTGCGCACGTTAAGCCGTTGGTCCTGCGCCTGATCTCCCTCCGCGAGTGACGGCTTGCCGTCCCATCGGAATATGAGAGTGATGGAAGAGGGAGTGCACCTGTGTTTGCGCACACACGCCTGCACTATAATATGTCCCTCGCCGATGGCCAGTCTCGGTTGACATTGGCCGCCATGGCCGAAATCGGTCAGAAGGACTATATACCAAAAAACGTGTCTATAAAAATCAAACTTACAATTATACCCGACGAATCCCTGCGCCAGCTCCACATCGCTCTTGGGTCCTATGATGGAGCCGATACAGAAGTCTGCTATGGCCGCCAACAGGATCACTAACAGTACTATCTGGGCCTTCGCCTCCCATTCCATCCCGACCATCACTATGCCAGTGAGGAGGACTATTGTTATGCAGCCGTAGATCGCTTGGTCCTGCAAGGTAAGCCAATACTTAATTGATTACATATTTGAACTCATTCATTGTTTCAGATTTTTTGAAGTCTTTACGCACGCTTGACTTGGGGAGTAAGCTGGTGAATGCGTAACGAGAGCGTTACGAAAAGTTTGATCGGGCGAGGCGAACGGAACGAAATGCTGTAGGTATGCTGTGTGTATGCGTGTGTGTATCGAGCCTACTACAAGCAAATGAGCACACGAGCAAGTGAGTTGCGCACTCACTTGCTCGTGCGCAACTCTCTCTCTGTCCTCGATCGATTGGGTCGATCGATCGATCGACGAATGTATATATTATGCATATATACATACATATAGATGGAGCTAAAGAAGTTTTACTTCAGTCGTGTGGTCTAAAGCACACTGTTTATTTTTCGGGATAATAAAGCACCTATTTGAAAGGCTTTTTACCAATTTCAGGACACCAGATGAATTGAACAAATCTCGCGGTAAATATCACGAAGTAGTCTGGAAGGTAGGACAGTTTTATCCAATACTTTCGAGTAGTATCTAAGCCACTAGCAGGACTGCAGGATATGATCTAGGTCTCTTTGCAGGATCCCACACTCAGCCCACATTTATTGAGCCGATTTCACCACTTCCGAATGGTAAAAATCCACGAGATAAATTGTAAATAGCAATTTCTGCCGCAATTGTGGTCCTATATTAGATTCTACAGAATTGTTTTGATGGGAACTTATCGGTAGGTACGCTCCCTGAACCGTTAAAACATCCAACATTAACCATATCATAAGTACCACAAACTATACATACCCATCCCTTATCCACCATATACGCAGACTCCGGTATAAGCGTGATGAGCGACTCTCCAAACCCGACCACATACATAGAGCACGCCACGGCGTTGGCCATCGAGAATATCAGCCCGATGGAGCCGCCGAACTCAGGGCCCAGCGAACGGGATATCATGTAGTATGTGCCACCTAGAAAGATATTTTTTTTTTTGTATTTTAATTGTATTTTTCATTGTATATTGATTGTATTTTAACTGTATTTTTAACTATATTTTTGATTGTGTTTTTAATTGTATTTTTTAAGTTAGATGTACATATGTGTATCGTTGAGGTAGTAACATAGCATTGGCGTTATAGCTGTTAAGATGTTATTTACGCTATTTTAAATAACAAAATAAATAAATCAATGACTGACTAGCTTTTGCCCGCCGCGATAAAAACGCCTATTACCGTCTTCATCCCAACTGGATGGTTCGCCGTCCGATAAGGACCAGGCGGAGATGTCAGTATAAGTGACGAGGACCGCTAGGGCCAGTGTCTGCCAGGGTTGCGGAATTGTTAGAAAGAGTTACCGCGGTCCTTGAACGCAAAGGGCATTTGGAGGAACACGAGAGGGTTTTAGTCAGTAAGAAAGAGTCTGACACTCCCTTCCGCTCCGCCCAGAGCAGGAGGGTCATTTGATGATGTACCAACATTCAGCTAAATCGGTTCAACAATTTAGGATCGGTTTAACAACTCGCTTACGCATTTAAATATCTATAAATTAGAATTACCGACAGAGTGGACCAAGAATTCTTTTTGACGACGCAAACTGGCCCGATATAGTTATGGTCTTTTTCATCAATTTTCTTAAATAGCAAATGTATATGCTCTTTCAACGCAAGCAATAATTATGTTTGGGACTCTCCCAATAAGTCCTTCTTTCATATGATATGTGAAATAGTAGTCTGCTTAACTTTTTTTTTAAATTTGTTCCCCAAAATGACCTAATTTTCAAAATATATGTATTTAGGTTACGCGTCCGCGTTTGGGTCACAGAACTGTCACAATTTTCAACTGAATTTAGTAGGTTCTAAGCAAGTTTATTGTGGCAGACGGACATACGGACAATGTTACGATTCTTCATACGGACACTCGGAACCCTAAAAAGGAGATTGTATTGCGAACGAACGGTAATAAAAAGTGAAGGCGAGCTAGCGTTCTATGACTATCACACTTAAAACTTGAATCTGCATCCGCATCTCTTTAGTAAACAGTAGGACAATAATAATTATAGATGTTACGACTGTTCGCAATTAATGTGTGAGTCGTTTGTTTTTATAGAAAACTACTAACTTAGGTACTGTTTTTAGTACATGTACAACTTAATGATTTCTTGATGTCATTCAAGCTGAGCACTCATATCCTCAGTCATTTTAATTTTATGTGACTGTGGATTAATATTAAGCCGTTGGTCCCGGCTGTTATTTGTAGATCTTTGGCACTCGTTACGGATAGTCAGAAGCCAGAAAATCTGACACCAGTCTTACCAAGGATTACCGTGTTACCCAGTTAATGGGTTGTGGAGGTCTGGTAGGCAGCCGCTCTACGTAAAATACTGGTATTCAGCTGAATCCGGTTTGACTGGAAGCCGACGCCAATATAATTGGGAAAAGGCTAGCCTTTTCCCAATTATTTAATATTATTCCATCATCATCATCTGCCTAGGCAGATGATGATGGAATAATATTAAGGGGAAGACCATTTTCAATCCATATCATTACATCGTTCTATATTATTCAACGTGTATTTAGATATTGCGTGTACAGAATAAACACAATACCTGAAAAGGGGTCATTGTACTCATCATTATGAACAATTTTTACTATGGGACCAACACTGAAATCGCGAAGAAATATTGACGTCCCTATGTGCGCATTACTCGACAAAATGCTAACTATAGAGTTATGCGGAACAGTGAGTTAAGTCCCTCAAACCTCCATTGAAAAGGGAGGATCCTTCGACCAGACGGTTTTTGTGTCTGGTGGGCAAGAGTGGTCCCATTTCAATTTGGTGAAGATCTGTTGAAGAACTTCGGAGATAGGCAACGGAACTCCTCAATAAATGATAGAAAATGGACTGGGATTGCTGAAATCTCACGTCTGTCTATTGTTAACACCAGTTCATAACATAACATCAAGCCGGCACGCTGTGAAAGGATATGTGAACCACTAAAGTGTTTTTTGATGTTTTTTCGTTTTTAGACACCGACTTCCGAAATTAAAGTTATTTTATAGTTTGTAGTGTTTTTTATTTGAAAGTCGGTTGTATTTTTTTGTGAAAAGTATATTTTTTATTTTTATCTTGTTTTCTTACCTCCTTTGATGACCCCATTGGTGCTGATGGCGGACATGGAGAGCGCCGTGATGGTGGTCACCACAGACGTTGTGAGGATCAGGAGCATTGACTGCGCTGCCGGAAAATAACGCTTTTATTGTCCACATTGATTATAGGTATGATACAATATATAAAGTAAGGGTAATAAATAATAAACAACGTATGGGATATTTTAACCGCAACTCATGAATATAACTAAGAATAGGATCAACTCCGAAATAAAATCAATTGTTTAGTCACGTTTCATTTAGGTACGTTTTTATAACACGAACATATTTGCGGAAGTTTGACTGGAGTCGGCAACACAAAGGAGAATGGAAAGCTTCGGGGTAGGTTCATTAAAATGAAACACGACAAAATGTAGGCAACAGCTATTCAGCCAAAGTGGCTTAAGAGCTGCCATCAGCGATGCCGTGGATGGTAAGGTTTAGGCCACTTGAATCTAAGATACTGTCATACCAGTGACACGAAGAACAAGTAGAGCTATTTTTTTGGCTTCTTAACTAATATAATATACTCAGAGTTTGTTCCTAGTGACATCATCAACATCTTTGAAAGTCGTTATTGTAGTCAGAAGTCAGGGGTTCTGACAACAGTCTTGCCAAGGACTCTCAATAGGTATACCACGGAGGTACGATCAGCAGTCGCTTCATGTAAATAATAATATATCATTTATTTCAGGTAACAAAGACCCATAACATATTTACCTATTATACCTACATATTTATAAAAAACACAAAAATATTAAAAAAACAATTGTACACGAAGTGACGGCGTCGCGTTGCGCTGCGTGCTGACGCAATGCCTTCGCTGATACACGACACCCTTCATCCAAAACTCTCCCTTGAGGAAGGTCTCAATATAATGAGTCGGAAGTCGCACCACGAATGACTTCCCAAAATAATTGCGAAAAGGCTGAGTAAAACAATGATACTAACCCACGCCCGCCTGGCCAACGACCCAGGAGAGCCGGAGGAACAGCATGACGCCCCATATGTTGAGGAGACATCTCATCAGCACGCCCTTGATCCAGCCAAACTTGAGGTTCGTGGACGCGAGGTTCGGGGTCGCTAGGTCCTTCTCCAGAGTCTGTGGCTAAATATGGAAGGCATTCGGTTAGTGCTACTAGGAGATCAGGAATGCATACGAAAAATTTCAACAAGTAACAGAATGCACGCAAAACCTGAAAAGGGGTAATTGTACTCATCATTATGAAAAACAAAGAATCGTTTTGGGAATACATTCTTTATGCGTACAACTAAGGAGTGGAATTCCCTGCCAGAGTCTGTGTTTCCTGATGGCTACAACCTGGGATACTTTAAGTCAAGAGTGACTTTTTACTTCTAGGCAAGCGTGCTCCATCTTCGACCAAATCATCGCTTACCATCAGGTGAGATGGTGGTCAAACGCGTGCCTATCAATAGTAAAAAAAAAACACAAAAAAAACTTTTACTAGGGGACCAACCCCGAATGACCCGTTTTCAGGTTTTAAAATTATTCTGGTACACGTAATATATATAGTGAGAGTCATTATCATCATCATCATCATATCAGCCGAAAGACGTCCGCTGCTGGACATAGGCCTCCCCCAAGTGTCGCCACAACAACCGATCCTGTGCGTCTCGCATCCATCGGCTACCCGCGACCCTCACCAGGTCATCGGTCCACCTAGTGAGAGTAATGCCATCATCATCAACATTCTCTTATCCCAATTTATCTCGAGTCAGTGCAACATAAAAATCTACAAAATTGACCAACATTCGTAAAATCATTTACTGCCAGGCCACGCGGCCTTAACCACCTCCTGGGTGAGAAGCACGCAATTTTAAACAGGAAGGCGCACGCGCAACATGTCTACATACCAACATATATTATAATCGAGGACGGATTTTCAGAAATTTAATTTTACTGTAATTTCGTAGTTTTTGTCTATGGTTATAAAAGCCATCGTCCACGGCTAGTGTTTAAGGAAATACGTAGAAAGTACCAGGCGAGCAGAATGACCCTAGAGGGAAAGCATAAATCAGGATTCCTTGAACTTACAGAACTGTCTTTGTATGATGATAAAGACAATTTGAGAAGTTACAAGACTGAATAACACATTCTTCACGCTGAGTGCATGGCCAAAGTCATTTATTTAAGGAACTAGAAACGCGTTGTACATTCTACTACATTATCGCTGTAAATGCGTCAGTTTTGATATATTACTAATGTACTTCTATGAAATATTTTGTTAGGCGAATCATCCTGAATTAAATATATTTATTTAACTAATTATTGGGGCTTTGCTCGCGCTAGTTAAGATTTTTGCAAAAAAAAATAACCTATAACCGTCTCCAGAATCCCATTTATCCCTGTACCAAAATTCATCAACATTGGTTCAGCGATTTGGGCGTGAAAGTGTAACAAACAAACTGACTGTGGTATTCTTTTTACTACTAGCTACAACCCCGTAAATGTCAGACATTATCCCAAAGGAACATACTCCCACGAGAAAAAAAGTATCCCATGTGTTATTCCAGACTACCTCTCTACCTCTGTGTCAAATTTCATCCAGATCCGTTCAGCCGTTCTAACGTGATTAAGTAACAAACATCCATCCATCCAAACATCCAAACTTTCGCATTTATAATATTAAGTAGGATATTATAATAGTTAGGATTAGGATGACGAGCGATGAGAATAATATGTTATTTTTGGTTACTTTGGTACAAATACTGTTGTCCTGTCAAGTGAACTAATTAATCCCATAATCTCTTCCAACGACACCTACGCAAAGTGACAACAGTTAATCCGTAGGAAAGTTAACCTTGGGCACACAGCATAATGTTCACTTGAAACAAACATTTTGACTATTCGAATTTGAAAAAGCGGACAAGTGCGTGTCGGACCCCGCACAGTGTAGGGTTCCGTAGTTACCCGTCTCCTAAACCATGTCAAAAATAGTAAAATGTACTCAACTATTATTAGAGTACAAACTTACAAATTCACTTGGTTTAAAGTCATTTTCTATGGAATTATGAGGAATTTTTTACTTACCCAGTTCCATTTTTTAAGTTGGTCGACTATTAATTACTTGTTAACTTGTAAAGCCTACTTGGTTGTGATAGTTTTCGTTTAAAATTAATTATAAATGCTACTTACTACCATGTTTTTTTTCTTGAAATTCATTTTTTTTAGGACACCCTAAAATAGATGTATTTCAAGGTTTTATTTGACCACTTTGTCGGCGTGATGAATATATATACCCATACCAAATTTTAACTCATTAGCGCTAAGCGTCTCTGAGCTAAACCGCGGACGGACAGATAGACAAACAGATGGACATGGCGAAACTATAAGGGTTCCTTGTTGACTACGGAACCCTTAAAACGAAGGGCAAATCCCTTTGATAGAAAATTAGACTATAAATCATGCGCACCAACTGCGGACAAACGGGGTACAATCGACCTAACCAAATAAAGATAGCTTCACAAGATATGTCGCATTTCCTCTCCTGCCCGTCGTGCAATTACAACCCTCTAGGACTAAAATAAGGCTAACGTAAGAGCCTTCCAGGTAGCTTTTTAACAATAAGTCGAAAAAAAGAAGTTTGTCACCTGAACCTGTGCTGCTATGGAATATTCTGCTGAGACACTTTCAAAGTTTATTAAAGATTTTCAATCTTGATCTTTCAATACAGACATAAATAGACCTAAACACTTATATCTCATCACTTACTTATCATTTCAAATCACACTTAACATATACAATACAACTTGCAATTAACCCACGCGTCATTCCATTGCATCAATCTTTCATTACAATCCACTACGACTCGTAGTCGCATTCATTCATACTTCACTAATGAAGGGGTCAAGAGATCAGTGGGTACAGTTGCAATGTCTGTAATATGTGCACACACCTACGGGAGGACCGTAATCCCTTGAACCGAGGGTTAATGCAATTAATAGAACTTGTTGCGCAAGGTCGAGAGACAACAGAGGTTACTATAGGTACTTCTTCCGAGGGATTTCTTGGAAAGTAGGTTTAAGGGGGGTTTCGAAGAACGTCTGCATCATTATTCTTCTGAAATAAACTTATAATGCCTATAGGCCCAGTAACTCGATTTCTGGTGTTGAGAATTCGAGTTAAGCCTCAGGGTCCCCGGCTCCCTGGACCAAGGAACCTAGATGTAGCTCCTTAATGTGGTGGGGTTGAGGTCACTTGTCATAAGTAATCAGTCATTCAACACCCGTCTTAATTTAAAAAGTAGGAGTATAAGCACCTTCGCAAGGTTGGGCGAGAGGTAATATACAGAGTTTCCTCAAGGAATTCTTGGTACAATTCATAATGGAGAGTTTCTGAGAACTTTTGGCACGTAATAACTTGAGAGGTTCGGGTTATCCGTAACTGATTTTCGAACGATACTAAAGTGGTCGTTCTCACAAGTAGGCGCCGGCGCCGTTTTCATATTATCTTCAAAAGGCTACAAGTAATTGATAGCGTGGTTGATAGCATCGTTCTGAACATCAAAACGTCAAGAGCTTCAACAACATCCTGGTTTCTTACACTATCGTGGCGGATCCACATTTCGTTTGTTTTTTTTAATTCCTAAGCTCGCGTTGATGACAATGTCATCTGATGGAAAGCGATGATGTAGTAGACGATGAACACGCCAGCTTTGAAGTAACCTATTCACTCTTGACTTAAAAACCCCCAGGTTAAAGGATAATCAATGTTTCGCAAAGAAGTTTGTTGAAGTTCAAGTTGAAGATCAATCTGTTGCCGTTTTCTAGACGTTATATTGATTATATTTTTACCCATATTATATTTATTTTTTGTTTATTTATTTCGTTTTAATTAATTTTTATGCTGCCCCGATCGACGTCATTCTGTCATTCTTGTCGCTGAAAGCCAGCGCTGTGGCTCTGTCTTGCACACGAGTCCCAGCATTATACTGAGCTATGGCCGTTTTGCGCGAATGTGACGCATATCTTTCCAACTTGAACAAAATAACTTTTGTTATTTAGTATTTGTGTTTTGTATTTTTTTGGTATGCGTCATGCATGCTTGTCGCAAGTAAACTCTTTTTCTTTCTTTCTTTCAAGTTTGAATAAAACATTTTGAAAATTTTCACCCCATAACATAGAAGAAGCTGCAAACAACAAAACTAACCGGTAATGTATTAGATTATCCAATCGCCATTACCAGGACACCATGTTTACAAAGAGGTCCCGTGTGCGTCTCACAACGTGACCAATTAACTGATGGACGCAATTACCGCAATTAGTAACCTGGACAACTAATTATTATGGGTTAAGGTTCATACTAAGTACTCAGGTGAAGGGGGAAAAGTGATTCAGGTCAATTATTTCATTTAGTGTCGGGAGTCGCTATTCCTTTCACAGCATTTGAAGTGGTCCCGACATAGTTTTACCTCAGAGTTTGGTTTCCTCGCTTAGTCCTGATGTGGAGCCATTGTGCGTGGGCCATGGCGACTGTCAACGCCTCAGCCTACTTTAGGTAAGACCTTCACACAGTCCTCTGGGACTGTCTGGGACTAATTGGTTATTTTAGTCCACATTTCATCGGACTGACAGCAAAATTTGCAGTAAAAAAGCTTCGAGACTTATCGGGAAACGTCTATCTACATTTGCGTGGAATTTCTTAAACGGTCCAAAACTCGATCTTCTGCGGTACTGTTATTCAAAAACACGTATTTCTAATTTTTTATCAAAATAGTTAATGCCGCGTTTCATCGCTGACTTTTGACAAACTATCTTTGATCATATCTATCTGTCAAATCGATTCTACTTTATGTATTATTTTATAAACATGGTAATGAGCCATTACCATGTTTATAAAATAATACATTTCATTACATTTGTTCTCGTGTGTGGTGTCCAGTTAACGCGGTTACCGATCAACCGCAATCAACGATTCTATAATAATTATTTTATACAGTAGTTTCTGCGCGCGGCTTCGGTCGCGTTTAAGTAGCCTATAACCGTCTTTAGGGTCCCGTCTAATATCTGTATCAAAATTTATCAAAGTCGGTCAAACACGCATTTTTCTCAGCTTTTGCCCGCGATTTTGTACGCGTAAATCTTGTTATTTTCCGTTCCCTTAGGAGTTTCCCGTTGCTTTATAGCCTATAGCCTTTCTCATGAATGTGGCTATCTTATAAGATAGCCAGACATACCATAGATTTCGGTTTTCGTCAATCCTCTTGTATACAAAAAGAATTTTCGAAATCCGACTTTTAGTTCTAGAGATTAGCGCGTTCAACCAAACTCTTCAGCTTTATTATTATTTTAATTTTACCCACTAGTTATTAAATGAGGAGTATACCAAACTACGAACAATGGAAAACAATACATAATTATTTATATTATGTTAGGTATATGTTACGTGTTTTGTTAGGTATATTAGATATGAACAATCTATTTTATAGAGCATTTATGTAAGTTTTCCTGTAAATAGTTCCTGTTTTTGTTTAACTATTTTGATATGACTGGTTATTCATGCGTCGTTAATAGCTTTGAATAGGCATACTTTACAGTGTACATATTTGTTTTCAATCCAGTAACAGACAGAAGGACCAAAGGTGCCGGTGCAAAAACAGTTAATAGACCCTTACCTTCCTCGATAATGAAGCATTGTGCAGCTCATCTAGCGTTGGTCGAGGCGCTGCATGGAGCGATAAAACGTTTCTATAGTTGTCCAGCCTTGGCAAAGCTTCTCGGGTGAAATGTCTGTAAATATACGTTACTACATAAATCAGTTTTGTATTGACAGATGCTCCAGGATCAGTTTCTTATAGTCGACTTTTATGACTAGTGAAAATAAAATAAAACTGATATATTCGACCTTTTGCACATATAAACAAGAGCATAAATACAACTGCATGTTGATGCGATGTTTCTAAATTCATCCCAAGTCCGTACAAGAACACAAATATCCATGACTGACAATGGGGCCTATAAATAATCCTTATTCAAAGAAACCACAAAATTGTCCAATAGGGTAATTGACAAATAAAAATCTAATTAGTCCGTCTGATAGATTACCAAAGATATTGGACATGTATTTTTTTCTTTTGCCACGTAAACAAAAAATGAAGGCGTTGAAAACTCGTGTGACGTCACTTACCTGTACACTTTTTACTGGAAAGTGACGTTACAAGCCCCCACTTCTTATCTTTGATGCGTTTTATCTTCGTTACTTTTTATTGATTTTATTTAAAAAAAAATACGTGTTCAATATGTTTCGATAATCTAACTGACGGATTAAATAGAATCATATTTTTTAACCTAGGCAACGCTAGAGGTTATAGTTTTGTCCACCATGAAGGCAGCTATGTATGTCATGCAAAGGAATACCTGGACACTCAAGGGCCTAGCCACTGTTGGGCGCCAAAAATTTTACCTGAAACTTTTCCCATATTTAGTATCAGTACACGTGAGAGGATCATCGCTGTCCATTCCATCGGAGTCTGTATGCTCCTGATCGTCCTCCGGGTCAACCTCCATCTGAGAACAAAAATAATATTCAGATAGACACAACCTTGGCGTTTTATCAGCTGCTTCACGGGTACCATTTATCTTATCTAGCTTTGGTTAAGTTCGCTATGCCTTTGATTTCACATTAATGTACTGTTATCTAGAGACTGCTCGTGCCAATACTCCACTGAAATTCATTGGATGACTAATTGGAAGCTTGCAAACCAAGGGAATGCGTTAAGCATATTTGGATGATATTTTGAAAAAATCCGGCTGATCTATGGTGAATCCCTGGGGATTTTTTTGATGATAGGTCACTACCCCCTATATACATCTACAATATCACGGGTACCATAGGATTGCAGCCTACACTTAAGGATCTAGACTAGCCTACACTCTACAATTGTTGCTTAAAACCTTTTTGTTGCATGGGTCTAGTTAGGTGTGGTTTGTTTAAAGTAGATGGGAATGCTAAAAGTAGCTTAGTGTAGACACCCACACAGTAGTTGTGTGATGATCTATTCCCATCCAAAACCACGTAGTTACATGCAATAGTGTACATCACATGATACATCGCATAAAATGCAATTGTAGCTATCAATAAACTTGAAAACCGACTAGAACGGCTAACAATAAAACGTTTCGAAAGATCTACAGCAGTTTCACGTTACCTAGTCATAGCAACGGATTCGATCCGTTTACTATCCAGCGGTAAATCATTCAACAAGACATCATCTAGTTATTATTGTGGGCAACACATTTGTGACGTCATATGATTCCAGTTATATTTATGGATATACGCGTCTGATAAAGCCGACGGTGTGGGATAATGGGGACGAGTGATGGTGTGCAGAGGTCAGAGGCCAACGATGGGTTGTCCCTCATAAGTGTATATCCACAGGCACTCCATAAGAAACGATAGATAGCAATTCAAACAACAACTCCTTAGTACTGTTACTCCTGTATTATCTTGAAATTAATCTAAATGGCCAGTCTTTAAAATTCAATGATGCGGAACCAACAAACTATGCCATGTATCGTTCATTTATCGTCTGTATAAGACGGTACCTGAAGACCTACATGAACGTATGGCCGTATTCGTCACTATGTTTTCTGTACAATACCCTGCCGAACCATTCATTCATAATCGGCGTGAAGGCTGTAGTGACATTTTACACGAACTAGTTTGTTTACAAACAGTGTAAACCAGGAAATAAAATATTTGGACATATGCCACACACAGCAGAGCATGACCTGCATTATTTTATCTACATGCTTTAATCCAAGGTCAAAGGATTTGTTATGGTGAATTAGACAACCCTGACATTTTGGCAGAATCTAAAACCAAAATCTAAGAGAAACTAAAATTGTATGCTTTATTGCAGAGGATTGACTGCGATGGTTCATCTTATCTAGACTTCATTCACATAGGAACAAAGGCGGACTTAATGTTCTAGGTATTTTCTACCAGTTAACCAAAGATGGTAGGGACTAGGGAGATAACATGGCGGATGCATTGTTTAATTAGTTGGATGTGGCTCGAGTTGCAAAATTAGTAAGTTGTAATCTAGATTTGGAGTAGGTACCTTTTACGCCGTTACCGGCTCGACACTTCTTTCGAAGATTAATAATGTACCTAGACAACAAAGATTTAAGATTTTTAGTTTCTATGGTATTATTATGTCTATTTAATATTGTTTATGATGTTTGTACACTGACCGCCCTAAATCTAACTTCTTTCGTTCAGTCCATCCAAAGGTTGTCTGGAAGAGATTGCCCTGTGCGATAAGACCGCCCATTGTACACTTGTTTTTTAAACGTTTTTACTATGTTTTGTTATGTGGTGTACAATAAAATAAATAATAAATAAATAAGGAAACAAAGAAAAAGAGAACTGTTTTTCTTTCCCAGCTTATATTGTAAAATGTAAGCTAATGCAGTGATCCAAAATGTACACGTCTAGAAAGCACTAACACGAGTTTGTGCCCTATCTAAGCATATGAAACGAGAAACACCATAACATAGACTGGCGTAAAATAACAAACCCATGACACTTTATAATAATAATGCACAGTAGCGTCAATTTCCACGCTACTAATAACAAGTCAGATATATTTAACGTGGAGAAGTTTAACCCAAATCATTACGTAATATAAATACCATAGCCGCATTCATGGTTTATGATGTAAATATGAACTTGGCAGAGACTGGGCTTTGGAAATGATGGATAGAGTAAATATAGCGAAAAATGGAGATTTTATATAAGTGTTACTATGTTTGGGTTAAATATTGGATGCCAAAAGAAATAATAATTTAATTTAATAATTAATTTAATAATTATAATTTGTATATGTGTAAATGTGATCCCAAGCATGACTAAAGAAATACAATTGCTTTTCGGAGGCTCTGACCATTAAAAACAATATTTATATTTGGTTTTGTTTTTGCTATACTCCAACAGTAGCTACTCTTCCTGCCAGGGTTGCGGAATTTGTTCGAAAAAGTCATCGCGGCCCTGGAACGCAAAGGGCTTTAGAAGGAACACGGATGGGTTTTAGTCAGTAAGAGTCTGACACGCCTTTCCGCTCCACCCAGAACGGAAGAAGTCATTTTATGATTTCTTATTCTTAAAAAAAAATTATATATAACAGTAGTTTTTACTCTTGCCTAGGAGTATGCTGGCATAAAAAATGCCGTGTTTTTTGTGTGGTACATTTAAATAGTTGCAATACTTGCAATCCAAGACACGGGCCCATTGACTTACGGTGAACGTCACATGTTTTCGAAAATTTCGAAAACATGTGAAGTGTAGACTAGGCTTTGTCCTAAGCACATTTCCACGTGGTTATTACATAAATGGAATTTTATTTACATAGGCATTATGCTTATCAGAAACCTTGAACTGCCCGCCAGTCGTACTCCGATGAATTGGTGAGCCAGTAGGTAGGTGTGTTGTAGAATGTAGATCGACAATTTTTTTTTCGTTTTTGTCGAAATATCAAGATTTGAGTTCATGGTACTGTCAACCTGCATCATCCCACCTCATGGGCAAAGATCCCAGACTGTTTCGGTCCCAGACTTTTTCGGTCCAGGGACAGTGTATACCATTGATTTAATGTTAACTATGACTACAGTCAATGTTATTTAGAGTAAATAGTGTAACTAGCTATAATGACTTAAGAAAGCGACTAGTTTTCAACTCTGACAGAGCCCTTGGGCCGAAACTAAGCGGGCGGTCCCGATAAACGGCACGTGCAAAGAGCAGTCAATATTCCTAACTAAACGAGTTTGAAAGTTAACTTCTAAACCTACTACCATGTATTATTTTACATTGAAAACCAGTTATTTACAATACACTGAAGGACAAATGGCACCTTTATCATGATCACATACTTTACATAGTTTAAAACTCGTAAAACGCTAAAATATAAGTCACGAATCTAATTTGAGTCAATGTTTTTTTTCGTCATAAATTTCGTAAGATATCGTGTGGAATTGATTTAAGTCAAACTTTCTGTTCAAAGACATGCCTAACGCCTACACGGGGAAACTCAACCAAAAAGGTTGTTACGTACTTTTCCAAGCTTGGGAATCCTACCCAGTACCCAGGAACCCAATACCCAGTCTAATCAATAGAAAATCTAGAACAGGATATGCAAATTGAATTATGAATCAGGCACAAGTATCTACCAACTTTAACAACGAACATGTATATTCAAATATCTAACATCAATTGCGAGACAAAATGGACATTTTCTTGATGCCGTCTGCCCTTTCAACCTTGGCCTACATTATCAGACAAGCCTATGAAGGTCACGAACTTCAGTATAGATAGTCTTGTGTTTGTTCCAGGATTTCCAGGTGTGGCTAATTCATTCATTTTCCAAAATATTAGATCACAAATTGAATGTTAATATATCAGCTAGATGACTGCCTGCCGAATTTAGTCGGCATCAAGTCATCCAGGTTATCATTAGCTTCAAACTGAAAAAATGTGATCATACTCTTTCCATAACGGAAGAACCTATCAGGTTACCTCCTTCCCTCAAACATGGCGAGGGCGGTGATGGCTGATCTTTGCGTTATGCTCGTGAACGGGTGCTGCTTGTGGTGACTGGTCATCTTGCTGGTCATGGTATTTTTTGATTATTTTTAATGTTATAACGTTAAACTACTCTTTATTATTATTACTATGTTAGCTCTAGTTCATCACTTGTGGCTCCAGTCACAATCCTATTGTTAGATTATACTATTGCACGTGTAAGCGGGCACACCATTTATGCCTGGAGGCATAATTAGTTCGGTTTACTTGTTAATGCTTGAGTTTGTCTATTTCTGATGGCTTAATGGAGTGTGCTAGCTAACAAGTGTCAATTAATTTAATTCAATTTGATTTACAGATTGAATTTATTATTTTTCTGTGTCATGTATTGTATACTACTGTATAAATTCAAGTTTTTAAAACTTAACAGACAGATGTTTTTCTGGGAAGTTTGTTGCGCCACTTCTTCTTCCCAGGTAAAACACTAGGAAGTGTTGACGGGCGGGCGTTTTGGGGGACTATCTTTATGTAGAACTCTGACGTTCAAAAAGTGCTGACACTCAGCCTAATCTATATATATAAAAATCAATTGCTGTTCGTTAGTCTCGCTAAAACTCGAGAACGGCTTGACCGATTTGGCTAATTCTTTTTTTGTTTTGGTCGCCAGATTACAGGGAAGGTTTAAAAACAAAAAAAAAGGGAAGTAGGGTAGGTATGTAGGGTAGGTAGAGTAGGGTAGGTATGTAGGGTAGGTAGAGTAGGGTAGGTATGTAGGGTAGGTATGTAGGGTAGGTATGTAGGGTAGGTAACGGTTGACGGTTGTTGGTGAAGGGAGCGAAGCCGCGGGCACAGCTTGTATGAAATAAATTACTTTAGATTTTTAGGAAACAAGTTGATACACCGTACTACTAAAGCTGTGGGGACAGTCTTGGCTCACATCTCTATAACAATGTTAAACTCTCAAGCATTTGCATGTCACCCAAGTTGTTCGCTCAAGAAATAACATTTGACAGCGCAAGTGCGTTGAAACTCAATCAACGACCCCTCGTTATCTACACAAATAAGAACTCAGTGTTCAGGAAAACATGCATAACTAAACCAATATTCCCTGCCCGAATTCACCGCAATAGTCAAACTAAAAAACTATTAACAAAAAAATACAACCGACTTCCAAATAAATTATAACAAAAAAAAATAGTTTAAAAAAAACTAAAAAAACAAGCTTTTATAGAAAAATCCAACTAAAAAACAGAAAATAAAATTAAATAAATTTGATTAAGAATAATGTAAAAAAGAAATGAATGTACATTATTGTTAAAAAGCGTGGGGTGCATTTAAAGTGAAGATATTATCAAAGTGATGATTCTTCTACTATCAATAAAATGTTTATAACTATTGACACTATGCACCCCACGTTTTTTTACAATAATGTACATTCATTTCTTTTTTACATTATTCTTAATCAAATTTATTAAATTTTATTTTCTGTTTTTTAGTTGGATTTTTCTATAAAAGCTTGTTTTTTTACTTTTTTTTTTAACTATTTTTTTTTTGTCAAAGTTTATTTAAATAGAATATATGTGTTTTTGTGAACAATAAAAAAGTGTGTATTTATGGATAATGTTTTGCTTTGTTAGATTTTTTTTTTAATTTTAATTAATTAATCCTGGCGAATCTAATTAGGATAATCGGATATTTTAATTGAATTCTTGCATTGTCATCAATCCTTGACAGGTGTGCAAAGTTTGAACTAAATCTGATCGTTCAAAGTAGGGAAAAATCGAGATCAAAAGAGTCGGTTACATACATACATACATACATACATACATACATACAGGTGAAGCTAATAAAAGAGTGTTAAAAAGTATAAAATAACTTTAATTTCGGCTGTCGGTGTTTTTGGTTGTTTTTTCGTTGACACTGACTGCCGAAATTATAGTTATTTTATACTTTTTAGTGTTATTTATTTGGAAGTCGGTTGTATTTTTTTGTAAAAAGTTTTTTTTTTCACTTTTTAGTGGTTCACATGTGCTTACCCCTTCACAGCGTACTGGCGTGATGTTATGTTATGAACTGGTGTTAACAATAGACAGACATGAGATTTCAGAATTCCCAGTCTATTTTCTATAGTATATTGAGGAGTTCCGTTGTCTATCTCCGAAGTTCTTCATCAGATCTTCACCAAATTGAAATGGAACCACTCGGAGAAAGTACTCCTACAAAAACTGCCCAAATCGCCTATAGTGTGCCTATAAAATTTGAAAAGTTCTCCCTATTTCTCCAGGATCTCATCATCAGATCCTGACTTGATGATTATGGACCACCCGGGAAGTATACCCTTTCAAACAAACAAAAAAATCCAAATCGGTCCAGCCATCTTCGAGTAATCGGGGAACATACATTAAAAAAAAGTTTCCGACGAATTGAGAACAGAATTTTTTTGAAGTCCGTTAAAAATAAAACCCATAATAGTTTTGGCGCAAATGCGTAACGAAATGCAATTTGCGTACCGCAGAAGTCAGCATAGCAAATTACAGGCAAACCAAACAATGCGAAACATTGTCAATGGCAAATTTATAGTCACATTGCAAAAAAAAAACGAATAATTCACTATCAATCATTGCTACAAGCTTGTTATTTCTAAAAAGAGGATGGAGCGGAGGAGTTATCCCTTTTTTTTTAAGGATGAGAATTCATCAAATGACTTTTTCCGCTCTGGGTGGAGCGGAAGGGCGTGTTAGACTCTTACTGACTAAAACCCATCCGTGGTCCTTCTAAAGCCCTTTGCGTTCCAGGGCCGCGGTGACTCTTTCGAACAAATTCCGCAACCCTGGCAGGCTCTGGCCCTACCGGGCCCCGTGTCCTATGCTGACATCTCTTTGAAGCGCGCGTGGAACACAATGCGCCATCGACCCGGGCCTGGTTTGACCGGACAGCGAGCCACCCAACGCTCGCCGTCCGCAGGCCTTCGGGAGGAGTTGGCCCTAGAAACAGTTTGCTAAGGTCAACTCTTAGGGTGTTACCACACCAATCGATCAATCGTCGATCGATGGCTTAGTCGACGTCGATTGATAGTTTCTACTACACCAATCGATCAATCGATGGTAAAGATAAAGATGCATTTATTTGTCTTAACATGTGTGACATGATGCATAGATATTTATGGATAGAAATGAGTTTAATATTGCTGGTTCAACATTTTTTACCATAATTATTCGCTGTACAAAATAGTTTATAGTACTTAATTGAAATTATAAATCAGGAAATAATTTAATTATAGTCAAAATTCAATAAATTAATGAATTAGTCGACGTCGATCGATAGTTTCTACTTCTTTCTTCGATAATAGCCATAGCTACCAAACCACCAATCGATCAGCGTCAATCGATGGCATCGATTATTTGTCATCGCTCCGCCTAGAGTGGAAGGAGTCATTTGAATCATCCCTCAAAGTGTGTGTGTCAGCTCCGACGCAAGACTGGAGTTTACTCCTTAAGAACTATTATTGTGTAGATTATATAAAAAGAGGGTAAATGAAAGCATTTTAAATAAGCTGAGTGTACTTTGTATTTACACACATACATAACCTCGAAATGAAAGGTGCGCAAAGGAACGTAACGCCTCACTTTTAGTTAACGCTCGATTTTACTCCTAATAAAATTTTTATACCGCGGGCTAAATATGAAAATCGTTTCTAAAGGAGTAAACTCCAAAAAAGGATCAACTCTTCGCTAGTAGTTTTCCTCGAGTCTTTTAGCCGTCAGATGACTTTTCTTCTTCTATTTATTTGTCTCTGATGTTGCCTATTACAGAACCCTTCTTGGGCCACAAGGTTTACTGCTAATGAGGTTTTGTCATGTAGCAAAAGCAGTTTTTTCAACGATAGAGAACATAACTGTGTACTTCCCAGACTCGCTCAGATTAACAATGCCTCATTAAATGTTAAATAATTCTAAATTGTTTTATAGGGCCCACGTGGGCCCTTCCGACTTGTAACGGTACAACGCCTTTGTAGCGTTCAACATATTAATAACCATTACAATACTTGAAAGACAAATTATTGATGTCTAAACTTTCTCGTTTGATTTATCGTCTGCAATACTGTCTGACATATTTAAGAGCTTTGATCAATGACAGGGCAGGGACGGCCGTGTATATCGTTAAAATTCCAAAAGAGCTTAGACAGTCCCAAGTCTAGAGATTGAAATGATAAATGGAGTGATATCGGAAACTGGGGAATTGCTTGCGCTACTACTTATTCCCAGCTTAAAACACTGAAAAGTAGTGAACTTCGAGCATTTGGCGGACCAAGTTATTTTGGGCCACCAGGGTTGATTATCAGCCTCCAAAAGCCCTGTTTTCTGCAACAGCAAAAATAAAACAAAAACAATCTTCTTCTGTGTACGCAGTAAAAATCCCATTTTCCTAGGAGCACTGCAAATGTAGGTCAAGTATGATACTAAGACTGCTTTGCTCATGGAATATTTTCCACCACACCTAGTTAGATCTGAAGTATTTAATGGCGCAAGCGCAATTTAAACTTGTTCTAGGATTTGCGAAAGCCGTGTTTGCTAGTTTTAACTGCGACAGGATGTTAAATTGATCCACTTAGTTCTAGCTTAAGTGGTACAAGATAAGACTCTCCAGTTTAAAAGGCAATGTTGACCAATTTCTATCAGATCCTTGTAGATGCGTAACTCTACAATTTATTAGCAAAAACATTATTTTATTGCGAACTAAATTGAAAGGCAAGCCAATATTCCAAGCAAACCACAGGAAGTTTACATTGGCGCCGTTTAAAATACATCTATCATTTTTTTATCTCAAACTGCAGTAAAATTGAATGTAACGACATTTTTACGGCCTTTCTGTGGCCACGACTAGCGGTGGATCCTCAAGTAGCTTGCTGGATGTAATACCAGCCTTTGTTTGTTACAATTAGGGTTTAAACTTGATTGTTAAATTGGCTGTTTCTAAAATTAGCATCCACCTCCGACATCATGCATAAAGTGAATGGTTCTGTAGCTATTTTTGTCCGTCTTTAAGAGGATGTCTCTTTAATGTGAATCAGTGTGCTGAACTCATTGCAGCAAGATGATGAGTGTTCATGAGCTGATGCGATGAACTCGCTGTGAGTCAATGTTAATGGAGCCATGAGGAATCCAAGCGTCATGTTATCCAAGAAAACTTGAAATATTTGGCCATCTTTCAACACGTGGAACATAATCAGTTCAATGAGGAAACTAAAATAGTAGTGAACACATTAGTTTCAAGTGGAACGAGCTACAATTTAAACTGATACTTTTCAAAAGATCTAGGTAATGGACTGTGAAATGTACTGATAACATCTTAGGTGATACGCTTCCGTACGCGTATTTGCTTACAGGTTTGAATAAAATGATGCTGAGCAATGTCGATAAGAAAGACCAAAATCAGGAAATGCCAAGTTTAAAGCTTCAAAAGATTATAATCAGTTGTGGCTTGAAAATACCTCTTTTAGAACCACTTGTAGTTTCCCGATATTTCTCTACCGCAAATGTGAAGCAAGTGCGTTTTATTTAAAGTTGTTTCACGTACATGCACGTGAGCTGACTACTACACTACTTTCGACACTCATCACGTCACAATAGTTCGGTATTTCTGGCAAACATATTTTTTGCAAGAATATGTTTGCAAGAAAAAGTTAGTAGTTCATAGTTGTCACCGGCCAAGTGCGAGTTGGACTCTCACACGAAGGGTTTCGTACCATAAACCGAAAAAACACGTTTCTGGTATTGGAGCCCGCTATAATTTTTAATTGAATTTAAATTTTATTATTTGTTGTGTGTGCCTATCACGGGTCTTGAAATACAGCCCGCTGACAGACAGACGGATGGACGGACAACGGAGGCTTAGTAATAGGGTTCCGTTGGTTACCCTTCGGGTACGGAACCGTAATACAAATGATGCCATTTTCTCTCTGCAATTTAATTAAGTATTTCAATCTGTTAAGGGTCTGAAGACTAGAGATGCCGATGAATTCACCAGCTCCTACGACAATTCTGTTACGGTTAAGGCGTGCTCTATCTTTTCCCACTTTCAAAACAATGGTTAAAAATCACTATCTCTCATCATCTACTTAATCTGTCTATCGTCTTTACTTGGATTTATAGAGGTATGCGGAACAGAGAGTAAAGTCCCGCACACCTCTACTGAAATGGGAGGATTTTCCGAACCAGACGGTTCTTGGGCAACTGCCCCGATAGTTGATATTCGGACTGTTGTATGTGTTCAAATCGCACGGAGAACTTTGCTTGCGCGATGCAGAAATTCGTTGTTAGTTCGTCGCTGACAGGATAGGTGGCGTTGCGATTCTTTTTGTTGCCGTACAAATTTCGCCACATTTCACCTAAGGCTACCTACAGTGCTGTCTTTCCTTCTCTCTTTTGCATCCATGCAAAGGTTTTATTTAAAAGATCGCACTTATTGATAAGACCGCCCCCCATTGTGTCACCCTATGTTATGTTTTCTTCATCTATCTTTTCTGTAACTTATATGGTGTACATAACGAAGAGTATTCTATTCTATATTTTCTGCAGCTATAATAACTGCTGTTAGTATCAGTCAAATAATAATGATTGATGACAGACAAATCATTATTTTCCATTGTGTTGTGATGTTTCAGCATCCACGTGCAAATTTCAGGGATGCCCGTAGTCGCGTACTCTCAGTCTTATACGGCATTAAGTTTTCGCGTTTGGCAGCAGATGCTGAATCCACGTGAGTGAGTCGTAAAAACTGTTATATGAAACATTAAAATCAAGTAACGTAAAAATAGTACGTGTATGAGCCGGTACAGTTAGATAGAAGTCTTTACGGTTTCTCTACAATCTCCGTCATATATAATGCTTGCCGACAGAAGTAATTAATAAAGAAAGGTAAAATAAACAAACCATTACTTTCGAAGAACAGCTGCTGTGTAAAAAGAAAAATATTTCATTTTTTTTTATTAGTCTAAGAACCCGCGTGTTTTTGGAGGATGTACAAGAACAGATTATTCATCGTGATTAAAGAAGGAACTACTCGTATGATTAATGCTATGAAACCGTAAACCTGTCTGAATATACGCTCATTTTACGGCCTGAGTGACATCAGGTCCACTTACTCGGTACATTTATTACAACTTCCGACTTTACATCCTCTAGGAATTACTGGACAACTTCTACCAATTCCGCAGAAACACACCAAGAGAGAGCTAAGAAGGAATTCTGGAGGTGGTTTGTTGCGTCCGCACCTTGGAACCTTGACCTTGAACCATGAATGGGCCATTGCCGAGGAGTGTCAACAGGAATGTTGACACTCCTCTGCAATGGCCCATTCATGAGGAGGAGAAGCAAAACATGAAATCGCGTCTGTATTCCTCAAAGACAAAGGCAGGTTAAGGTGTTGATTATGGAGTGAACTATACTATTTATTTAATATCTATGGATGACTTCCAGCTAAAACAAACAAAATAAAAAATAGCATGTGAGACATATAGCCAATTAAAAGTCATCACTTCTAAAAAACAGATTGGAAAGACACACACAACAAACAGATTGGAGATATTGACGATTAATTTGGCAAGTCCAATCTGAGCAGAGAAGATTTCCCATCGTTACGTTCGTCCTTTAAAACGAATGGTAGTAAAGACTACTGAATCATACAGAATCCTTCCGTATTGGCTCTAGAGCAAACGTAAGCTAATGCGTCCATTCTTACCGGGGCCCGTAAGACACGGGCACGGACGAGGCAAGAGGAAGCTTGCCGCCGCCCGTGCACTTATCCAATTTGCCGCTATTATGATTTATTGGTAGCGTACAAGTAGGCGCCTATGACCTAGACCGACTGCTTCACGACCGAGCATTTCAGCGTTCAGTAACACATTAGCGAGTAGTAAAGGGAATTTTAAGTAGGCCCAGCATTCATCAGTCTTTGGCTTAAAATGATTCACTTTAGACTTTTAGAGGAACCGTCCAATTCCGCCTTCACGATAATTTGTTCGCAATGTTCTTTTGTTTGTTAACCGACTTAAAAAATATGTCATCCAAGTAAAAGAAATTGCGTATTTTGCTTTCCTGTGACTTTCCAGTTGTGGTTACGGATTACGAAAAATGATAAAGTGGCGCCTACTAAAAAGCGTGAAATAAAAAATAAAATTTTAATTTCGGATGTCGGTGTTTCTGGTTGTTTCTTTGTTTTCTGACACCGACTTCTTAAATTTTATACTTTGTAGTGTTTTTATTTGGTAAAAGTTTTTTTTTTATTTTAGCAAGAATATATGCATTACATGAACAAGCAGTTTAGAATGAAACTGGAAAATAGCCAAACGCCGCTTGGCGGGAACTTTCTAAGAAATAAGGGAATAGTCAAGGCTGACGTTAACATCCTGTGGTATCTGCTAGTTCAGGGCTATCAGTTCATTCATCATTTAAAAATACATGATGACGCCAAATATGAGCATTCAGTTATTTAAAATTTGAAGATTCATTCATACCGAAAAATACCGAGAGATATTATTGACGGTAGGCATGAGCGTAAATATTTCCTACTAGTCCAGCTTTGCACAACACTCCAGTACAAACCCAACTAGCTTGAACCGGATTTTATTGATTTCAACTTAGATGGAGGAACATTCTACACGGGATCTCAAGGTCTAGTAATGCACACAAGAAAACGTACCTATACTTTAATCCTGTTTGGCTTTGTACGAAATATAGCTGTTATGTTCCCTGTTTATAAAACACTTGATTTATGCTTTCTGGCGAAATGTAGCTGCGGAAGTAAAATTTTAATGGGATGCATATTAACGTTTGCGTTGTGGATTTGCGTCATAACCGTCAAGTTTGTCGATGTTTACAGCAGCTTATTGATATGAGCTAAGGGCTTAAAAATTATTTGCCTTAAAAATCGTCTAAGCGCGCTGTTAGCGAGTCATATACCATGCGTGCGCAATAACCCAATAACGCATAGGTATGCCGTTCAAACCGTAAGCAACGCACCATGAAGAGCATGTCCCGAATTATATGAAGCATCGCAGTATACACTATCTGGACTGTCCGGGGCAGAGAGCCTTTACAGAATTAGTAGATTTTAAATACGCGCTCAAATAAGATATGCTTGGACAGAGAAAAAGGACGCTTTTGTCCTACAGTGAGATAACACAGGCTGAAAATATTTAATGGCGTACAAGACGCGTACGCATCGCATGCATCAAAATATTACCCAGAATAGGGTAGGCCCTGTTTGACTAAAAAAAAGAATTAGTCCGTCAGATAGATATCCAAAAAATATTGGATATGACATATCCAATATTTTTTTGGTTTCATAATATAAAAAATACATATCCGATATGTATTTTTTATTTTATGAAACCAATAAAAGTTTACGAATACAAAACGCATCAAAGATAAGGAGTGGGGGCTTGTTCCGTCACTTTCCAGTAAAGGTGTACTAGTAAGTGACGTCACACAAGTTTTGAACGCACCGTATCGTCTTCGTTTTTTATTTTCGTGACATAAGAAAAAATACGTGTCCAATACTTTTTGGAAATCTATCTGAGGGACTAATTATATAAATATTTTTTTAGTCAAATTTATTTAGAGTCCAACAAAGAGAATTTTATATGCCTCCTACAAGCTTTCAATAATACCTGTAAACACTCTCTAACCACTGCCTGCTAAATACTTATGATAATTTCCGGAGATACCACATTATGTGTTTAAACAACTATGGTTAACATACACCATGAATTACACAATCAAATTACACAATGAGGATTTTATCTGTGCATTGTTTCAAAATATTGTATGTAGGTACACTACCCAGTCACATTGTTTATATTTCTGTATTATCTTGTTTGTATGGGTCATTCATAGCTTATTTCAGTGATTGTGTTGCCCATACAAACTGCACAAGTAATGAATTATTTATTATGACAAATGAATGCCACATAATGATTATTTATGAAGTGGAATGTGCCATTAATTGGATGAGAAAAACAGTGTTTTGAATTTGTTAAGCCACAAACAAGTTATTAATAATTCTTCCACAGCAAGTAGGTATTGTAGAACCATCTTGGAGTTTTTTTTATTGGATTTCAACACACTGTAAATTGCTATTTATAAACTTTGTTGCATACTAATGAGGAATATAATTCCTTTTTACCCTTTCGTTCTAGAATGCTAATGCTCCAACAATAGTGAGATTATTTTATGTTATAAATTATAAATAGTACCCCGTGGATTTAATAATTGCTAACCGAGCTTTTAAAAGTTAGTTTAACGGGATTGGTCATATAAAAAGGACATTAAAAAATATATTAATTATTCTTTACCTGAAACCTAGTCGCAGACGGTTGATCCTTGAACCTCGATGGCTTCTCCACATCTCGGAAGCTGCTCTTAGTGACAGGCGAGCGTGACTGCACAGTGACGGAGCCGTTAGACACCCCCTCCGGCAGCAGCCGGTCCTTCTCCCCCGGGTCCCGGGTCCTGAAGTGAAGTCCGGCCTCAACGTCCTCGCTCCTCGATGGCAACTCAGCCGCCGTGGGATACTGAATATTTCCATTCGTCGCCGCCATAGACTTCGCTGAGCTTATCTTCCGAAACCTCCCAATAATAACGTCTTCTTCATCATTTACCGGCACATTTAACTTCTCTGGCGCAGTGCTCGTGTTAGCCTCAGACTTCACAGGGCTCAGCTCTATATCCTTCTGTGGCGTACCCATCTTAATAGTATTTAACAAACTATTATATTAGCACATTATTTTTAATTTTAATAATCGTCTGTTCCGATGCTTTATAAACACAAGACGCGGATAAGAATTCGTCGGCCAAAAGCGTTGATCGTGTTAAAAAAAGAGCGTGTAGTTTCAGAACATATTAAAACAATGCGATTTTCTGTTACGAATATTGTAAAATAAGTGATGGAATTAAAAGCACGCGGACAGCGTGTTGGAGCTATTTCGAACAAACGCCCGCTTTGCCGTCTATTTGACAACTAACTGAGTGAATGAATGGAAGCCATTTGTGGCTGCGTTGACAGGACAGTGACTGAATGCTTCATTGACAGCCAGACCGAGAAAAAAAAGAAACTAACGAAATACTTTTGGGTGTAAGTCTGACAATCTTGAATGAATTTCTCATAAAAGATAGTAATTAACAAAGTAAAATTGTACCTAATTTACCTTTTGGTTCATCGTTGCCAGCAAAAAAATATTAACTTTTCACTGTCAATGTCGGCTAACGCCAGAAATTTGGCAATTTCGCAAAAGTCGCAAATGTCAGTTTCGTTCAACAGAGGGTGGGGTGCTGTTGTATTTTTTGATGAACTTATTTTTATATTTTTAAGATGGGATTCGATGATGGTCAAATAATTCTAGACAGTGAAAATGGTGCTTATTATGCCGGTCAAACTGTTCGCGGGCGAATGATCTTCACCCAGGATAAAGTGAAAACTATTCATGGTATGTGTTTGCGCCTGCATAGTACACTGTCCAAAAAAAGATCCTCATTTGAATTAACAAAAATTTTATTGCTGCGCCCGTGCGCCGGTTTCGTGTGTAGGTTATAAATTTTTATTACAATGTCCTCTATCTATGTGATTGTATCTTATAACGGTTAATTTAGTCCATTATTGTAGTTGTAAAGTACAAAAAATATACTTAGATTTTATATAAACTTATTAAACCGGCTAAGGTCAGCAGCCAAAAATCTATCCTCTAGTGTAGCTATTGTCATGCAAATGTTCAAGGACAAATCATGTAAAGCATAGAAAATTGTTCATTGTGTTCTGGACTACCTCCTAATGAGTAAATTCAAATATCTTTTACCCACTTCAATGCTGCGATTTTACTTACTTGAGCCAAATGAATACTTAAAAAAAAGTGTTTTGTGTTTGCCTGTTTTCCAATATAAAGCTGCTGTTTAATTATGCTCTGAATAGGTTCCATGTTTATTTTTCAAAGTTTTATCATAAATACGGATTTAAATTTAAAACTTGAGTTGCTTTATTGACCTTAATCTATGGACAGCCTTCTTTTAAAAAACGAATGCAGCCAGTAATACTCAACCTAATTGGGTAGAACTCTAGTAATTTGCACCATAGTAAATTGAGTACCTAATGATTATTATGTCTAGATACAAGTTTGTTTTTATATCTCTTCGAATTGCTGGCTGTTTGACCTTGACTATAAAGATTAATGTTTGCCATATGGAAACGGTATCTATTTATAGTAATATCCTTTGTTGTGTGTATAGCTTTGAAATAATTTAAATTTATTTATCCAAGGACAGTGTTTGGATTTCTTTAGTGCTGTGCATGTCTGATAGTTGGATGTAATTTTCATAGTGATGTAAGCAAAGCATGTGTTTGACTGATTGAGATAACACAGTATATCAATATCCATAATTTATTAGCCAATGTGCAAAATAAACTGTAAACATTATAAAGTTTTTACTGAAGGAAATGGATATAATTGATATGCTTGAATACTGACTAGATGAACTTTTATGGCATTCAATCACAACTGTAAATCAACCTTTTGAACGCCAGAGCATAAACGCGTCGGCGTGGCCTCGACACCAAGCCACAAATTTGCTGTACTTTTTGTCACATATTTGTGACGTTTGGCGTACAGGGCATGCGCTTGCTTGTCATGTATACGTGACAATGGTGTTCAAAAGGTTAAATACCTTATTTTCACACAATATGACATCAACTGATTTTTTGATTGACTTTATCTTATCATTCCATATTATCTAACTGTTTTGTAACATTTGCCCTGAACTTCAGCTTTATCTATACTAATATTATAAAGCTGAAGAGTTTGTTTGTTTGTTTGTTTGAACGCGCTAATCTCTGGAATTACTGGTCCGATTTGAATGATTCTTTCAGTGTTGGGTAGTCCATTTATCGAGGAAGGCTATAGGCAATTTTTTTTTTTTTTTCAAAATTAGGGATCCGTAATAAAATTGCTATTTCGTAACACAAGGTGTAAAATCAAAAACCTTTTTTTGCGTGCGCTGCAAAAACTATTGACAAAAGAACAAAATGATGTACTACGGGTTAGAAGATCCCATTAAGACCTACAAAAAAGTCCGCGAGAACATATATCTAGCTATCATGGTTTAATCACAATAACCCATTTTGTGTTCAAAATAATTATTAAATCGTCTAAAGAAAAAAAACTACGTTAAATACGTATCGTAATATTAATCTTTATCGAAATTAAGCATTATGTTATCAAGAGTATTTATGTAGAAGTAAAATACTTTTTGTTTCATCTCAATCGGATATTTCGTTTAAAAGTTATCACGTGTGTAAGATGTTAAGAGTTGGTACCTATTAATGAGTTATGGGCCATAGAGTTTTTTATCAACATAAAATCCTGTAATAATCTTTTTCGAAATATATTTGTTGATGATTGTAAGTATAAGATCTTTGAAGAGTATAATAAATACATTTCTAAAATAACTCTGCTAAGGAAATCCACGCGCGCATAATGTTTTGAACAGTTCTGAAGACATTGATAATTGCATTAACTTCGGTAATGGTAGTTGAAACTTCTAATACAATTAAAGGAGTTTTAATCTAATAGAATTGAAAAACGCCCCAATTTTTTGGGTAACGTAATTCCTCCAAACTCACGAGATTCAACGAATCCTAAATTTTGATTCTAATCTTGAAAATTAAAAGCAGAATATTTTTAGTATTTATTTCCTTTGGGCCAAGTTCTTTTGCAATTGTATTGAGTGCTTTTATCATTTGTATGCTCAGTATTCCACAATCACCAGTAAATTCTATAAAGTTCAATGAACTTATTTGATCTTTATTATGAACTTTATTATAGCAATACAGAATAAAGCGAAATAGTGATACAAAAGCGGCTTTCAAATAATTCTCAAAGAGATATTAAAAAGTGATCAAATTAACACAAAGGGCTCAAAACAGCTATTTTATAGGAACTAGCACTAACAAGTCTAAAGCAACTTGGGAGGTAACCAATTCTATGAAATTTAATATTCCTAAAATGATAGCAAGACATTTTAATGATTATTTTATAGACTCAGTTCAATCGAATGCCGATAATTTGCGAATAATACTCAAACAGACACATCATCAGGATTATATATCTAATCTATCTAAACTAATATTATAAAGAGTAAAGATTAGTTAGTTTGTTTGTTTAGAATTAAGGTTGATAATGTACATGTAAACTACACTTCAAATTACTCAAATCGGACCTTTCGTTTTAAAGTTACGACGGGCATAAAAATGGTCTAAGTAAGAAAAATGTTACGGTTTGAGCGAACTGGGGAGAATCTTAACGCTTAGTCCGATGAAGCTGAAACACGGCATTAATGTTTTGGATAAAAAAAGAAAAATAACAAATATTTGGATTTTTCGATGCTCTAAGTAAGAAAAATGTTGCGGTTTGAGCTAACTGGGGAGAAACTTAATGCACGGCATTAATGTTTTGGATAAAAAATTAAGAATAACAAATATAAGGGGCGAAAAGGGTTGATGAATTTTTCAGGGGAGGACATTATTGCTTACTTCAATTTACGTGGAAATTGGAATGAACAAGCTAAAAGTGGGAAATTTGAAACAGATCTAACAATGTTTACATAGTCAACCTCTGGCGGGGTGAACGGGGTGAACTGGGTGGATAGTAGGCTGATCCTGAGACCGTTGAATGGATATCGTAGTGCTTAATTTTCCAAAACTTACCTTTAAAAAGGGTTTGAGGGGGCGTTGAAGTTTGTGGAGTACCTACTAAATCCGCGCGGACGAAGTCGCGGGCGAAGTGCTAGTCTTAGATAAAAATGCAATGTTCTAATACAATACACGTGCCAATATTTTGTCTCGGACAAAAATAAACTTTTCCAAAAAATACAAAATTGTTGTTGAATTAGGCTGTTTTAAATGTTAAAGACTAACACAGATAAAATATACATTAATTTGTACTACATAACATGATTTAAAAGAATGTCCATGGAGTTTGGAGCGCATTCTTCTCCATTGAGCTCTACACGGCAGAAATAAGGTGCATTTAGCTTCATCTTTGTAACTGACCAACTTCTAATCAATTTAAAAGCACCTATAGTCTAAGATAGTAAGGAAGGATAGAGCCAATCATAAGTTATTCTGAGGCCACAAATTTACATGTAATTGGCCCATTTATACTGAAGCAAACTAGTAGAATGCATTAATGCAAGTTAGGGAGGCTCTATCTTACACTATACTTCTTATACTATTTAAATCTATGCTATAAATTGTAAAATTTATATAAAAGCTATGAATTTGAATTTGGAGTGACATTTCTAGTCTAGATGAGATTAAAATAGCCCATGTCTCCGCATATTTTTACTATGGCGCCTCAGTAGGTACTACAAGAAATTCTTTATCTAGGCTTTCCCTCCCAGCATCGTAGCTAGATGCTGGACAGACGGGCGGCTGCCAGAGGCGTAACCTACCTGTCACTCATGGCATGGCCCTAGCTACGACACTGCCTCCTGGATTGATTTACCCTGTACTTAAGCCAACAGCTAGATGCGCACAAGTAGAAAAATGCATATAATCTTGGTGCTTTATCGTAATTACAGGGACTAGGTACATTTTCGTTTTTGTCGCATTTTAAAATCCTTTTCATTCTTTCAGGAATCTATGTGGACATGAAAGGGTTCTGCAAGGTGCACTGGACAACCACGCGATCCCGGCGCCACAACAATCGCACGCAGTACTATACGGTGTACCACGACTCCAATGAGGAATACTTTAGGAGCAAACGCTTCATATTCGGCAACGAACATGGTAAGGTATTAGAAAGTGACCTACATATCTTCTTCTACTATCTATACATATAATAAAAATGTAACGGATCGCTGTCTGCACATGGAAGATATATGAGAAAAAATGTTATTGGGACCTTTATCAACGCAAATAGCACCCAAAACAATTATTGTTAGAATTTTATCTATTTGTCTGTGCGTTTGTACGCACAAACAAATGCACGCTAATCTCACTTATAGGTACTTATAATGCCACTACATTGTGGTAAGCTTCACTTAACATTTAGTGTTTGTTTCATGTTAATCGGTTTATAAATAAAAAAGTTATGCCAATTTAAAGAATCACGTCGAACATTTGTTAAACTATCTAACTGAGTATCTATTCTTTCTCTGTTCAGTAGCATTGACTGAAACTTTACTAAACTTCATAATCTTAAAATAAAAATGTCTGCCCCAAGTATCTTACTATTCCACGCGGACGAAGTTGCGGGCAAACGCTAGTACTTAATATTTTTGATTGTACCTATGCGTAGGTATTGTCTATATCTATATACTTCGCTTCTAGTACGTCTGTTCTTCATCTTCTCTGTTAGCATATCTAACGATCGAATTATATGGTACTAGCGACCCGCCCCGGCTTTGCACGAGTGCAATGCTGATACTAAATATACCACGGTTTTAGAACTCTGGTTCCATGTATAGTAACTTTTCGCGAAATCATCTTGATCACATAACTGGAACGCTATTTCTAGGCACGCGCCGCCGCCGCGCCGGCCCCCCCGGCCGGTACCGCCGCAACCGCTATGTCCCTGCATTTTAAAACTGTAATATCTTCGAAAATATTCATTTAAGTTACATGCTGTAAAAGGCCTTATTGATCTATATTAAATGCACAATGTGTTTAAGGTACTTAATTCGATAAGGATTAATGCTGTAATGCTTAAAATCGCTTCGTGAATAAGCCATTATTTCTCGTAAAAAGTAATGGATAAAAATGGTTATTGTGGGTTATCCCTAAGAGATAGACATATACCTTTGCGGACTTTCTTGTAGGTAGACCTTTTTAAGGTGTACAATACTGTAGTACATTATTTTGATCTATCTCGTAGGGTTCAGCCAGCGTTTGCAATGTAAGCGCAAAAATGTGTTTATTTACGACATCACATTAGAAACCTCTAAAATTATCAGTGTTTCTCTACTCTATTAGCCATGTATTACATACATATAAACCTTTCTCTTGAATCTGTCTATCTATCTATTAAAAAAAACGCATCAAAATCCGTTGCGTAGTTTTAAAGATCTAAGCATACATAGGGACAGACAAACTCAAAGCATTTATTTCAATTAAACCATTACAGGCACTTTTGAATAGTCAAGGTCGTCCGTCCAAAGAGATGAAGCTAATTACACGTTCCAAAGCGTAGATCCCTATGGAGAAGAACGTGCAAGAAACTACGGACACTATTTTAAATCAATGTTTTTTACAAAGATATGGTTACATCATTCGTGTGAAAATTATACAAACAAACATATATGTGAGAACGATGTAGAAAGATTTGCACGATCAAGCGTCCGAAGTAAGAAAAAAGCAACAATTCGAGGAACAAATAATTGAAATAAGCCGTGGCAGCTGAGACATGACCGGTCCTAGCTGACGGCGCTCGCTCAGCAATACGACGCCTTTTTTTTATGTCGGGGGAAATCCTCATGGATGTCCTCCGCCCTGAGGCGGGCGAGGAGGTCTGTCAGACTCTTACTGACTAAAACCACCCCGGTATTCCATCTCCCACCTACGCCGGGGATCGCGGGACCGAATGCGACTTCCGTAATCCCCGGCTGGTGCCAGCCCGCCTCTGCGGGCCACCTCGCGTCAGCGGGGGGATACCATTTTATAGGTACTAGCCTTTGCCCGCGACTTCGTACACGCATATCCCGTTTTTTCCCGTTCCCATAGCCTTTAGCATTCAACATGAATGTGGCTATCATATACAAAAATAATTTTCCAAATCGGACTGATAGTTTCAGAGATTAGCGCGTTAAACGAATATATTCTTCAGCTTTATTTTATATCCCCTTTTTTTTATAAAAGCGTGTTACATTTTGAAGGCAAGAGAAATAAAGGTGTAACGCGCTTATCTTATAATTATTTCTTGGAAAGAAATCACTGTTTACTATCGTACAACACTACTTTACCGTAATGAGGCCCTCAAATCGCTAACTGTTTTTAAGTTTTATTTAACCGAAGGTTTAACTACTATACATTTTCGGCTATATCTAAGACTATATTCTAAGTCGGGATAGGGGTTGATGCACCTCTCCGTAAAGCCCGTGGGATTCCCCGTCTTTTGCAATGAAAACCACCCTTTCAACCCTGTCACTTAGGGGTTAATTCAACGGAACTAGTGAATTTATGAAATGTGTAAAAAAAAATATTTGGGCTTTGGTTTCCCAAAAATTTTAAATAGAATGCCATAACTTCTTAAAACTCCAAAAGGGCCGAGTCACAAGCTCTACAGTAGGTACCTATATCCTGCCTGGTTCCAACAAAACTCCTTGCATAATATTTTCTCTCAATTAAAAAACAAAACTGCCAAAATAAATTGGCTTCAAAGAAGTTACCAAAAATAGAACCCTTTCCTTGGAATCGGCCCTCAAGCATACCTTACAAGGAATGCAGTCTGAAAACAAGAACAAAAGAAATAAACCTGTTTTATTACATAACAGCTTACCTGTTATATTATGCAGCAGAGGCCAGAGTGCAATTATCCGTACTGTATTAATAACTAGCTGTGCCTGCGACTTCGTCGGCGTGGAGTAGTGTCTTTGGGTAGCATTTTTAATTTAAAGGCTAATTATTTTACAAATAAGACACATACGTATAAATAAACTTTGAATGTCATATTTATTTATATCGAATCAACAGCCTAAAAAATAAGTTTTTAACTTCTAGCTCTAATGACGATACTTCCATACAACTTTTCACCCCCCCCCCCCCCTTTAACCCCC
>NDFZ01005363.1:0-28520 GCA_002192655.3 Mamestra configurata | reverse complement strand
CCCCCCCCCCCCCCCTTTAACCCCTCACAACCCTTTTTTCGCATTAAAAAGTAGCCTATGTCCTGTCTCAGGCTCTAGACTATCTATGTACCAAATTTCATTTAAATCGGTTCAGTAGTTTTTGCGTGAGAGCGCGACAGACAAGAGTTACTTTCGCATTTATAATATTAAGTAAGGATAAGGATAAAAATAATTAATTATAGAAATAATATAATAATCTATGCTAATTTGATAAAGCTGAAGAGTTTGTTTGTTTGAACGCGCTAATCTTACTAACAGTCGAATTTGGAAAGTTATTTTTGTATATGATAGCCACATTCATGAAGAAGGCTAGGCTGTACGGGAACGGGATTAAACGGGATATGCGCATACAAACTCGCGGGCGAAAGCTTGTTATTCATATATCGTGATGGACGGTCAGCGACAAAATTCTACTGTCATACTGTCCCACTGCCGGGCAAAGGCCTCCCCCATCTTCTTACAGATATTTTTGTCCCTCATCACATCGAACCAACCCTGGCAGTGGGCGTCTAGGTCGTCTCGCCACCTCTTCCTAGGCCGACCTCGGCGGCGTCGTCCATATAAATGGATAAATATTGCACACATCCCATAGTATCGTATACCTATCCTGTGGCTCTACTATGAAGGCTTAAAACGATCATGATTCCGCTCTTAGAGAGAGACGGAGCTATACATAGCGAAGAGCACTATCCCTTTTACATCATCGGAATTGGATGGCATTAGCACGCATTAGTAAAGCAACTGGCCTAGACTTGAAACAGATACATAATAATAGATCATGATAGACATCATTGTACCTTAACAATGTGTGATGGATGATAGTCACGCATGAGCTGCTCACATCCCGAACATCACAAGGATAGATCATTCTATAATTTATTTATTTATTTATTTACACTTTACGCACACAAATGTACAGAGGCGGACTTAATGCCATAGGCATTCTCTACCAGTCAACCTTTGGGTGATGCAGAGAATGGTGGTAGGTGCAATATGGTGAATAAAAAGCGATTGATATTTAATTAATACATACAAACATTTAAATAAATAATACGAACATATAAACTATACATACAATATAAATATATATATAATAAATACTCAAATTAACAAGATAATTATAATTGTTTGGTACTTATCATGTATATGTTCAGAATGCAGAGTGTATTCTTGTTAATCACTACATGTGGGTTTTAGCGGATCATTAAGGAAGAAAACTGTAGAGAAGATTTGTCTCAGTAATTTTCAACCGACTTCCAAAAGGAGGAGGTTCTCAATTGTCATGTTATGCGATAATTCCGTCAATTATGAATTGGTTTTGATGATTATTTTTTTTATTCGAAAGCCGATACTTCTGAGGTGGTCCCATTGACACCAAGTCAGAATGTGATGATGGAATCCTAGGGAAATCGAGGGCAACCCTCAAATTTTAAAGGCACATACAATGTTTTTCATATACTTTCTAACGCAATTCAGATAATTGTGCCTAGTTATCAACATCTCATCTCGCTGAGCTGATGATGGAAGGTATAAGTTAGGATCTGATGCTGGGATCCCAGGAAAAATGTTTAATCAGCGATATTTTCGCCAATTTTCAACCGATTTGGATGATTCTATATTGTTTGAAAGAGTATTTTTCACAGATAAACCAGTGACCTTAAAATCAGTAAAAACAAGCAAAGTAGATATTTATGTACTTAACTATGAGCTGGTCTGGACTTGGGTTCATTGGGACAAGGAGTTTCTTGAAACTCCTTAACAGCAAATAGTACAACCACTCATTATGCGAATAATGTCACTTAGTTGTAGGGAATCACCACTAAAAAGTGGTAAATGAAAAACTTTTTACAAGTTTTTCATTTACCTACCACTTTGGTTTTTGGTTGCTTTTTCGTTTTTTGACACCGACTTCCGAAATTAAATTTATTTTATACTTTGTACTTAGTGTTTTTATTTGGAATCCGGTTTTTTTTTGTAAAAAGTTTTTCTAATTGCTTAATGTGGGATAATCGCTTCGGAATTTCGGGCACGAGACTAGGCATGGGACAAATTCTCAGCTGAAAATTGCAACTATATTCAGACCCATTTTTTCGCTCAGACTTTTTCTACCTAAGTAATAATTACTTACACTAAAGTGAAAACATCGCACTTACAATTACAGTAAAATCCGTTTATAATGACATCGAAGGGAAGTGAAAAACACGTCATACTAAGCGAACGTCATACAAAGCATAGTCTTAAGCTAACTACACAACTTCATATTGTTCTTAGAAATTAAGTGTAATAGAGAGAAACTATTCAAATTGCACAAAAGTTCGTCGCAGGAAAGGGGTGGGAATGATCACGAAAACCAGTGAACGTGTTAGATATCATGTCACTCACTATAACTGAACATAATTCCTTAAAAATAGGTCATAATAAGCGAAGTCATTATATCCGAACTTTTTATAAAGATTTTTTATATGAAAACCAAACTTTGCACTGTATTTACTTCATAGTAAGCGGCTGGTCAATATAACCGGAGTCATGATAAACGGTTTCTACTGTAGACCCACAAACAATTTAAACATTGACTGGCCTGTTGGTCGAGTGGTTAGTGACCCTGACTGGTAAACCGGAGGTCGTGGGTTCGATTCCCATCCAGGACAAATCTTTGTGTGATGAGCATGATCATTTGTTCTGTTTCTGTGTGTAATTTGTCTATAATATGTATGTATTTAGAAATACATAAGTATGTTTATCAGTTGTCTGGTTGCCATAGCACAGGCTCTGCCTAGTTTGGGATCGGATGACCTTGTGGGAGTTGTCCCAAGATATTATTAAAGAATAAAAACAGAAATGAAGAAGTTGTTCAAAGTAGAAGAATATACATGAAAAGATAAGTATCAAACAATAGGGAATATGCATGATTTTTTTTTATTATCTTAACAGTTTATCTAGAAGTATACAAAAATATAATACTAAGAATGAAAAATGAATCGGAATTGACCGAAACACAAACGAGATATAACTATTTTAAACAAATACATATGTCTGTCCCTCTCGCGAAAACGCTGTTTTCTATGGTAGCATACAGCTACATTACATAGTATTTGACGTCAGAGTTTGTATCGAACTTCTCTTTCTAATTGTCAACTTTGAAGCTAAATAACTTCATCAGTGATGAAGGTATTTTAAAAAATCTTTCATTATTTTTATAGATGATAAGTATTTTATTTTGCAAATAAAAAAATTGTACGCATATTATAGAATGATCTATCCTTTTCAAGTTATCGCCCAAGAGGAAATGATTGATAAAATTTTTGCCTGGCTTGCGTTCTATAATTTGTACTTAATTGTTTTTTAACCCCATACCAAAAAGAGTGGTGTTATAAGTTTGGCGTGCATATACGTGTGTTTGTCTATGGCATCATAGCTCCTAAACGGAATGAACCGATATTGATTTAATTTTTGTCCTCAGGCGAGCACCACCTCCAGCCGGGTAAACACGAGTTCAACTTCGAGTTCCCCATCCCGGCCAACTGTCCCTCCTCTTTTGAGGGGTCATACGGCCACATCAGATACCGCGTGAAGGTCGTCATGGTGACCTCCGGCATCTTCTCCATGAATAAGGACAAGTGGGTCGCTGTCAAAGTGCACGCTCCGATGGACCTGAACCAGAACCCTTATTGCAGGGTAAGAGAGGAGTTGAGAATTGTATTGTATTCTAGTTGCAGCATTCTTTAATTGGAGAACTACACTATTCAAAAACGTCGGGACCTTATTATCAATAACGCCATTCTTATTGCAATCCTAAAGGGATGCCCGGATGGTGCTATCAGCCATGTATAGCCGTCTCTCTCTCGCATCTCTTCACACAAAGCGTCATATGTACTGGATGGTGCAAATTCACTATCGCGTGAGTTGCGATTGACGCGACGACAAGCAATAGGTGCTGTCTCTGTTTATCGTAGATTTTAAAACGCTCTTGCCTCGTCTCAAAATTTGAGAATTGTAATAAAAAACTGTCCAAGTGCAAGTTGGACTTGCACACGAAGGGTTCCGTACCATAAGCCGAGAAAAACATGTTTCTTGTGTGGCCCCCTTTTTATTTTATTTAATTTTAATTATTTGTTTTTATAGCGGCTACAGAAATACATCATCTGTGAAAATTTCAACTATCTAGTTATCACGGTTCATGAGATACAGCCTGGTGACAGACAGACAGTGGAGTCTTAGTAATAGGGTCCCGTTTTTACCCTTTTGGTACGGAATCTTAAAAACCAGTAAAATCATATTGACCTAAAGCTCTGCCAAGCTATACCAATACATCCACGCCGGATAGGTACTATTAATCTGTCGTTTCTCCAAACAGGAACCGATGGAATTCGACCTATCCAGCACTTACTGCTGCTGGTGCATGAGCGCCGGCGCCGCAGAGATCATGGTGAGGATGCCCGTATCCGGCTACTGCCCCGGCCAGGTCATACCCTTGGAGGTCACCTGCCAGAACGACAGCAACGTCGAGATTGACGAAATTAAGTTCGCTATTAAAAAGGTAAGATTTTTTTTATCATCATTGATAGGCTCGCGTTCGACCGCAATCTCACCTGACGGAAAGCGATGATGAGGTCGACGGTGGAGCACACTTGCCTAGATTCCACCTATTCGCTCTTGACTTAAAGTCCCCCAGGTTGTAGCTATCCGAGGCTCTAAGCAAAGGACCATTCTATAAGGCAAAGCGATTGTCGAAATGCCAAAATTCCAGAGATTGATCATGTCAACAGATTTGACGGCTGACAAATTTGACCTTAACCCTTGTCTCCCAGTGGGGTGATGACAATCTGGTCTCTTTTAACGCCACCAAAACACAACACAACATTTCGACCTAACTCCTACTTTTCGGGGTACATCTGTCCCTGTAGACGATCGGCTCGAGCTCCTAGGCATGGAGCTGATACCAAGTCTCAACTTTGGCGCCACCATTGAAGACAAAGCCCAAATTGCGGTCAATAAACTGGGCATCCTAAATAGAGTGAAGCGATACTTCACGCCTGGACAGCTTTTAACCCTTTTCAAAGCTCAAGTCCGATCCCGCATGGAGTATTGCTGCCACCTTTGGGATGGCTCAACTAAATACCAACTTGCCGCGCTTGACTCGGTGGAACGCAGAGCTAAGAGGCTCATTAGCGACGTAATTCTGGTGGATGCTAAGCTTCACAGCTTGGCTCATCGCCGCAAGGTTGCCTGCTTGTCGGTCTTCTACAGATTGTACTTCGGGGAGAGTGTCCAGGAACTCTACGACACTATCCCACCGGCCCCCTTCTACCATCGGACATCTAGACGCACTGCAAGTTACCATCCCTACTTTTATAATGCGCACAGCAAAGGAGTGGAACTCTCTGCCTGCGTCTGTTTTCGAACACATACAACTCTAATCTCTACAAAATTAGAGTGAACAGGCTTCTGGGTAAGCTCACTCCATCTTCGACTTTGTCTCTGTCAGCTATGACTTAGACTAGAGTCAAGAGCAAAATCATCCCAAAAGAAAAAAAAAAAGATCGACGTTTTCCAATTTATTTTGACTTCGACTTCGCCACGCTACGCTGACAGAATGTTACTTGTCTAGAGTCTCTGTTGGAAAACGAAGATGAAGTCGACGGTGGAGCACGCTTGCCTAGAAGCCACCTATTCACTCTTGACCTAAAGAAAACTCAGACTCCGACTGGGAATTCCACTCCTTAAGGTTAAGGAGTAGAACTCCCAGTCGCACAATGTATGAATGAAAAAAAAAACAGGCGGGGCAGTCTTTGGGGGCTGCCGATAGAAGTGAAAAATAAGTAACTTTCCGCATCGTCGAGCTATTAGATTATTATTTTTGAATTTGCAAAGCGTTCGGTGACGATGACGCGAGTTCCATGATTTTTGTTCACCCAAAAAGTGTTCAACGCGCCTAAAGAAGTTTTCACTTAAAAAAAAAAACTCCGAATGTAATAAAATTTAAATGCACATGTTACATGTGACAGTTCTAATATTTTCTATTCTCTCGATTATTTCATTCTAATAAAATAATCGACCGAAATGGCCGTATTCGCTCACTATTTATTTGCTAATTTTACCTACGCTAAGTAGGTAAAATTTGCATATTTACATCCCACACTTTTCTGTCGCTCAGACATACTCTAGAAATACCAGATTGTGGCTTCATACATTCATTGCGTATTGCTAACAGTCTGCACCACCACTTTAATCTGACTAGAAGGTACTACTATTGAGCTTGTTGCGCTAGACGGAATAGTATAATTGTGTCCTTAAAATGTCTTGCACGTTCTTCTTCGTAGAGATCTAAGCGTTGGAACGTGAAGCTTCATGTTTTGACTGACTGAACTTAACATTTCATAAATGCGAATATTTGGTTGGATGTACGTTTGTAACTCAATCACGCCTGAACGGCTAAACGGATTTGGATGAAATTTGGCTCAGAGATAGATTAAAGTCTGGAATAGCACATAGGCTACGCTTTTTTTTCCGGGAGTATGCTCCCTTGATATCATTTCCGACCATCACGCGGACGAAGCCGCTGACAAAAGATAGTTTGAAAAAAATGCTTCGAGTTTGAAACCATTTATACTATTATTGTCACAAACGCGATCCTATTGTATTTAATGGTTATTCCCGGTATCCAGGACGTGACATTCATAGCCGCATACGAGCCAGGACAGCGCAACGAGCACGACACGGTCGCCGAGATAAAGAAGGGCCCCATCCCGGGCCGCACCACTCGCAACTGGACGGTCGAGATGGAGGTGCCTGCACTGGACATGTACAATGTGGACGGGTGCCGGTACATCGATATTACTTATCATTTCAAGGTAAGAAACATTATACTGTATATGCAGGACGTGTCACGTGACATACACAGTGTACGAGCTAGGCCAACGCAAAGATCTGATAACTCATGGACTTCATTCACACTTGGACTAATTAATCCAAGAACGAGCAAAGCAAGCTCAAAACTTATGGCACTCCGACAAAGTTTAGTTTCGAAGGGGTTGACGGAGGCTAGAGAGAGCGAACATAACTCCCGTCATCCCCTTCGGGTTCCTTAACCCTGCAGACACAAAAAACTATAAGAGCAGCAGACAATTATGATTATCATGAAAATTATTTGAACCGTCAAAGTTGTTACTCAAATAGAAAAGTTTTTTTAGAATTTCAAGCTGCACGTTCAGAGTACTACCTAGTAACTCAAATCATTCAATCATCAACACCAATGTACGACATACATCCGAGAGAACGATATCCAGGCCATCAGTGATCGGATAACCGGGCGCTAATATACCTAAACTTCACTTTTATTCCTACGAAAGCATAATAATACGGACATACTATTCAGAATCCCGGATCCCGGAATCGTTCGAAATTCCTGAGATTGCTAAAAATGCCCGCATACAAATTATAGTTAGAACTCATTGTGAACTCTCATTGTATTTTTTATAGGTATTCCATTTGTTTTGAATAAAATAAAAATACTATATCAAATAACGACTGCTATAATTTCATTCAGTTTGTTATAGTTGTTTTTACAAAATTGTTCAATCCCGGGAACCCGATATTACTTATTTATTCAGAAAGGAATGTCCATATTATTCTTTTACGGGAAGAAGTAACCAGTGATCGTTTATCACTGGTTATCATACAATTTTTACTGACGGCTCCCAAGACAAACAACTCGGCGGCGCTAACTTTTTAGATCCCATTCTTCTGAACCAAATGAAAATTAAGATTGAATCATTTTTTTTCTATTATGCACATTGAATTGATCGCAGTATCGGAAGCTTTGTCCTATATTCAATCAATTACTGGTGATCAATTTGTGAAAAGTTCGCTGCAACATTTGGATCGGCACACTTCTCATATGCGAGTTACTCCGACAGCCTACGTTATAGATGAATTGCTTTTAAAACTTTAATCTGATTCGATCCCATTGCATGTTGAGTTAGAAGAAAATGATATGGTTGATTTGCTCGCCAAACAAGCTTGTGTTGATGGAGTACCCATGAATATTACCCCACTGTATTCGGATTTCTTTGGCAAGGCACAAAAAAAACGATGCTTAGAACTTTGGCAGGAATATTTTGACGAAAGGTCAAAAGAAAAGGGGATATGGTACCGAACTATCCAGCCAGAGATCTCTCGGGATCCATGGATTGACTGTAGTCTTAATATAAATCACTATACCTTTAAGACTTCGTTCCGGACATACCCCATCAAATAAATTCTAGGTAAGTACTACTTAATGAAGGAAGTTTTGTCTCCAAATTGTGATGAGTGGTAGATGATGTGTTTCATATCCTGATGGAGTCTGCCCGGAATGAAAATACGAGGATCAATGTTTTTGGGTGCTGTACCGAAATCTTTTGATTTTGGTATTTGTAACACAATACTCGCTTGTCCAATATCCGAGAATGCTAAACAGTTGTATAAGTTAGTCCTTAATAGATTGTAAAAAATTTGTGATTTTTCTGTACTGGGCGATATGGCTGTTAAGCGACAAAGCCAATCAAATTAAAAAAACTCATTTCATTTTCAAGTCGCCATTTTCAATATGCATAGCACTCACAGTCATTTGCCCACTTAGTATTTATGGATGTCATACTAAGTATTTTCGATAATTAAATATGAATTTACTGTCGTACGTTTAAATACGGGACTTTACTTTTTTGTAGTTTATATTACAGTCCGTCTTTTTGTGTAACCCAGGTATCTACGGAAGTCAGCGGCTGCCACAACAATACTGAAGACACCAAACCTATAATCTTTGGCACTATACCCTTAGTCGGCTTCCAAGATACTGTACAGAACCCACTTCACGATCAACTGCCTATGGTTCAAAATGTCCCGGTAGCCAACGGTTACCCTCCTCCGCCCATTACTTACTCTAATGAGAACGCTTACCCTAGTAATACTCCCTACCCTGGCGGTAATCCAGGTTTTCCAACTACCCCTAACCTTGGCGGCAGAACTTCTCCCTACCCTCCAGGACCAGGTTATCAGCCTTATCCCAACGGTTCTCCTTACCCGCCAAACCAGCCTTACCCGGGTCCTGCACCACCGTATCCGGGTGCAAACCCTCCTTATCCTGCTGGGAACTCTCCATATCCACCAGGAAATTCGCCTTTCTCTTCTGAAAAATCTCATGGGTCTAACCCGAACCTTGCCCCACCTTATCCTGGGGTGAACCCGGGTGCCGCCCCGCCTTACCCCGGCGCTAGGCAGAGCCCCTTTCTACAAACCACTCCGCTGAAGACTGGGAGCATTGGCTTCGGGTTAGCTGATGGTGATGGAACTAAAATTCCGCTGCTACCCGCGGGTGCTGGTGTACCATACGTAAGTTTTTTTAGTATAACATTTTTATCCCGGTAACCAAATACCTTTTCAAAGAGATGTTAGTCACTAATTTTTAGGGTTCGGGACCCTATTACTAAAATTCCGCTGTCCGTCCGTCTGTCTGTCTGTCCGTCTGTCGCCAGGCTGTTTCTCATGAACCGTGATAGTTAGACAGTTGAAATTTTCACAGATGATGTATTTCTGTTGCCGCTGTAACAAAAAATAATAAAAATGAAATAAAATAAAAAATAAAAATGGGCCCCAAACAAGAAACATGTTTTTTTTTTCAATTTATAGTACGGAACCCTTCGTGTGCAAATCCAACTTGCACTTGGCCAGTTTTTGATAATTATTTCAATATTTCGCTCACTCCTCCAAGGTCACTCAAGTAATAAAACCTGAAATTTTGCGACAATGCAATTTTTGGCGCACAAAAACTGTAATACTTTTTGTAAGTTTTATTTAAAAACGCTTCTGCTTCCCTATCTTATTTTTCGTATTTTCTGCCAGCCAACAAGTCCTGCATCGAACCCGTACGCGACTGCGTCGGCGCCCGAGCCTTCCACTCCCGGCAATGATGAACGTAAGTGTTTCCTTACTATACATTAATGAACATCTTTTAGAGCGATACGCTAGTGTCCAATCAACGAGGCGAATTTTTTAGAATCTTTATCTTTATTTGTAAACACAGGTAGAATAATACAGAGTAAAAAAAAATGATTTTAATAAATGATTATCAATTATTAGGACTTTATGGGCAGCAAAAATGTGACCTACTCCTTAATATTAGTTAGAAATAAGTAAGGTTTTATTTTCTGTTAAATTATTTGTAGCAGTGTAATGGGATTGACATCGTCACATAAGTGTACAAAAATCCCTTAAATAAATAAATATAAAAAAAATATTAGGACTTGATGAGCAATCGAAAAATCTTGCCAAAGATCCATCATCTCAATTTTGTAAAAAGTAAAATAAACTACTCATAACTAAAGACAATACTTCTGGAAATAGTAGTAACTTATACTGTTGAAACTAACCAAAAAGTCTTTTTGTTAAAGAAAAATTACCTCTGGATGATACATCGGACCCCCCACCATATAACCCAGACTTTATGAAAAACAACAAGCAAAAGGACGAGAAACCAGAAAAAGAAGAAAAGAAAGGCGGGAATGAACATAAATAGTAAACGATCTACCTCAATTATTGCCTCATCGTGTAGTAAGTGCAGTGATAATATGCTAAACAGGGCGTGCTTATCGTCTTGATCGATATGTCACCGGGTCAGTGCAGACTCAAGACTTAAAGCATTTATTTCAATTTATTTTTATTTGAGATGGGTTTGCTCTTGACTCAAGTCTAGGTCATAGATGACCGAGACAAAGTCGACGATGGAGTGAGCTTACCCAGAAGAAGCCTGTTCACCCTAATTTTGAAGAGATTAGGGTTGTATGCGTTCGAAAACACAGACGCAGGCAGAGAGTTCCACTCCTTTGCTGTGCGCATTAAAAAAAGACGTTTGGAAAAGTTTAGTGCATTTTTTTAGCAATTAGACTATATCCAGGCACTTTTGAATTGTCAAGGTCGGTCGGTCAAAAATATGAAGCTATTTGCACGTTCCAAAGCTTAGATCTCTCGTCACGGAGAAGAACGCTGAACGTGCAAGAAACTCCACGACACTTTTTAAAACACCGTAGATTCATACAAATCGCGTGAGATTGTAAACACTTTCTACTCAATAAGACAACGGATATATCGAACAACTATTGAATTTGGATCGGATTTATTGTATTTAAAATAATCTATTAAAATATTATAACAATGCCCATGTATCAAAGGAATGTCCATATTATTCTTTCACGGGAAGAAGTTTAGGTATATAAGCGCCCGATTATCCGATTACTGTTTATATACCTTAGATACATTTTAATAGGTTGCGCTTTCTGTCTCATCACGATTTATAATCTTACGGTGTTTGCAATAATCAATGCGTTCGCTTCGACTGTCACCAAAAGTAAGCTTAGTATTTTCCCTAGTTTTTACCTTATTATGGTGATACGGGTATTATCACTGCATCCCAACTACTTCACGATCTATGTATACTTTGGTCAGCACAGTTTTACTTTGATTTTGACCTTAGTACGACGTTTTAAAGTTTTATTTCAACTGTCAATTCATACATACTATATAGTTTGTCTGCGCTGACCCTGATGTCTGTATACAATTGTTAATATTAGTGCATCAAGTCTTGAAGCTTATGAATTTCAATATTTATCTACGAAAACAATATAAATATTTTACGGTCGTACTGCATTTACCATTTATCCTTGTATACAAAACAGTAAGTTTTAGCAGTGTAGAAATAACTTTAGGTATAGAAATATTTTTTTAACGTTTACATAAAAAAGTACAAGCGAATATGGTGCCCTCCGGTGGAAATTTATAGAAAGGATATGATCTTGATTGGTTTAATTAATGTGAAAGTGTGATGGTGCTGCATTTCCCCCAATTTTTCATCTCGAATGAAAGTACAGTTTACATCACATTATAGTACTTAAGATTTAAACTTAAAGGTCCGTTTTAAATGGCTCTGAAAGCTGCTCTTTTGAGTGGTAACTTAAGACACAAAAATATTATATTTTCCTCATGTTAATTAATTCTGAATAAAGTGCCTAAACACACGAATCTTTTATTCATATGTGCCTAAATGTTGAATAAGTGAATTCTTCTAACAGCCTTAAAATGTTGATAATTATATTTACTCGTTTATCTTATATTTTACAAATAAATTAGTTAATAACCACTGGATTATATTAATTATATGTGGATACATTCTGAATACATAATAGAAATAAAGTTAAAATGTTATAAATTAGATTTTAAAGCTTAAAGCTTAGAATAAGAGCTTTTTATATTTTTCATTTTATACTCGTTTAGATTTTAATATTATGACGTATTTTACAACTGTTATATTTTTTCCAGCTTTTAATATTATACGTACAATTAATTAAGCTTATAACGTAATGTAAGAAAATATTTTTAATGTTACAAATCATTATAATCTATAGCATAAGTTTCGACCGAAAACAGAAAAAATAAATGAGTTTCGTTTATCAAATTATATCGCTTTTATTAATTTCAATACATTTATTTGTTATTTGAATTACCTACTTAACTTCTTTTAATCTTTATATTTACCCTTTGTGTTTTTATGGTGCTTCAATAAATTAGAATAATGTGCCTTTTATCATGTGCGTGTGGATCGAGAGCTCCTTTTTTAAAGTTAATTATATTTCTACGAAATCAAGGAAAGAATTGTGAAAACTTCATAGTGAAGATAAAAAAAATGAGGAATCTTTTTTTTTTTTTTTGATGGGGACCACTCGCAGTTCAGCACGCTAGGGCTGGTAACTGCTTAACCGGACTATTAGGAATCTATAGTTAGTAAGTCGTGGTCAATTAACTAGGACACTCAATCTGCTAACCTGAAACGGGATGTTGAAACAAAATTATTTTTAATTTTACTCTCTAACATTATGTTTAATTAAGGTTTTTGTTTCACAAATTGACTCTGAATTATACTCGTAAAACAGAGTAAAATATTAAGAATTTATTTAGCCAAAGTTGGAGAGTTTTGGAACACTCCGCCTGCACCAGAGGAGGATTGAATGTTCTAAATAAACTTTTATAAAATCCAAATAAACCGTTAAAATCAATTGATTATTTGTGAATAGTTTTCACACATTCAATACACATATTTATATTTTGTCCTGTTGGTCGAGTGTTTAGTGACCCTGACCGCTAAACCGGAGGTCGTGGGTTCGATTCCCACCCAGGACAAATCTTTGTGTGATGAGCATGATCATTTGTTCTGTTCTGGGTGTAATTTATCTATATATGTATGTGTTTAGAAATATATAAGTATGTTTATCAGTTGTCTGGTTGCCATAGCACAGGCTCTGCCTAGTTTGGGATCGGATGACCGTGTGTGAGTTGTCCCAAGATATTAATATTAATTATTCCACTTAAAAATATTAAACATACCTATATCTAGTATATTTTGAGACAAGAGTTACAGTATTTTCTCAGGTTAGCAGATTGAGTGTTTTAGTAATTGACCATGACTTTCTAACCTTAGATTTCACAATTTTTTTATTTTTCAATTATTTTCTAAATGTTTCCTTGATTTTGTAGAAATAAAACTATTAAAAAAAGGAGCTCTCAATCCACACGGACATATTTTTGTCTAAGACACAAAAATAATTAAGTACCTACCGTATTTTATACCAACATTTCTATTGCAAGTCATAGTTTTAAGACTGTTTACTTGTTGTTTTGTTTATCTGTAATACCTAGTTAGTAGAAAAAGAAATATTTATAAAAACGAAATAATATACTGGGATTTGCCTGACCACAATACAACAAAATTCCTACAGTTTGCGTCATATAACTTTGCTGCTCTGATAAGATATAAATGACTGCGCAGTAGTAAAGCGTTCAACTTGTTCGATCCAGCCCGTCCGTTGCTGTCAACGACAAGCGACGCCCAAAGTCGAGGTCCGTACTCCACAGGGGGTGCCCTTAGGGCCTTATCACACTGGCGATTTGCAAGCGAGTCCAAAGCGAGGCGAATGCGCAGCGAGCTCGCCGCGAATAGCACTTTCGACGCCATTTTGTACGGCTGCGCGCCCGCCGCGTTTTCGTGGCATGTTCGTTGCGAACTCGCTGCGAGCTCGTTTTGCACTCGCATCGCTTTGAACTCGCTCGAAAATCGCCAGTGTGATATCTGCCTTAGAGTGTAGTCGCTTACTTATTCTTTTTTAATAAGCCCTGGCTAGAGGCTTTAATATTTATATTAAGGCCACCACCGAGACGCCACTCATAAAAAAGGCCTAGTTCAGACTGAACGCGGTGACTAAGGAAGTGGCGGGAACAATAGACGGTCGCACTGCAGTACGGCGGTTTCATGTTTGATACTTCGCGACTTCCTTAGCAACCGCGTAAGTTCAGCACCCTATACAGGGCCTTGCTTCAGAGCAACAAACTTAAGTTGCGCAAACTGTACCGTCTTTTACATTTTAATAAGTTGAAACGCATTTATTGATTCCTCATTGCAGTTTAGGATTAAATCCATTCTGTTATAAGTGTTCCTGTTAAACAGTTTAGTATTGAATGCGAAAACTGTTAATTTAATGACAATATTGAACTACATAATGGTGCCTTTTATACTATACAGACCCTTTTCTTGTTGTAGTTTTAATAATCTCGAATATATTTTTTATGTTTCTTTTGACTTAAATAAAGACGTGTTATAATTAATTGTTGTTTTTATTCATTACCTAGATTATAAGAATTTGTTCATAAAAATCAGTTCGCACCGATTTCGCCGAATCGTGCACTTTTTAGGGTAAAACACGTTTATTTTATTGGCCTTCTTTCACAAAGCCAATTCAGGAAAAAATTGTTGCAAGATGTTTTTCTTGGTAGTCCGGGACCGCTAGTAGAGTAACCAGACCTGCCAGTGGGATGTCCAATTGATGGCTAACCTGGACCACCTGTTGGCTAACCTGGTCCACCTGTTGGCTAACCTGGTGCACCTGTTGGCTAACCTGGTCCACCTGTTGGCTAACCTGGTACACCTGGCGGGTAACTAGGCTCGTTTGATAAGTTTCACTATACACGAAAAAATTCTAGCGCGAAATTCTTTATGCGGTGAACACTATATGAGGTAGGTATGTATAGACTACAATAGACGAACCTCTGCGAGGCTATGAGTCATCTAATTGCCAAGTATCACAGACAAACGGCGCCGGCGGCATATAGAAACAAAGCAAAAATTAACACTTCCTAAAAATAGCATTAAGCGCAAATACTACAAAACCGGTATAACCTATCTCCTCATTCACATGAGGATGCGCACAGAATAATAAATAGGAGGTGTTTCAATAAAACCACTTTAATTGTCACGGTAACAATTCTTATATTTTATTATCCGCAATAAACACGTCAGAAATTATAACTTTTGTTAAACAAATAGAAAATACAACATCAAAAAATTAATAAGAAAATAAATCAAAAACTTAGCTCTAATAACATTTTTCGTGTTGCACACAAAATAGGTCTCTTATTATTAACTTGTACAAAATTATTATTCAAAACTCATGCCTACTATAATCCTCCTATATTCTCTCACATTCAACATTACGTTACTAAATCTCATGCATGACAGTATAAAAGATATTGGTTGTTTCTATATTTTTTAAGCTTATGGTCACTCATTACAATTGCTAACCAGCTTTAATAGCGAACTGTCTCTTCTTCTAAGTTTTAGAAATGAAAACTAGCAAATATCATGAGTTAAATGCAATAGGAAACAAGTCCAATGGAAGTCGATATAAATATTTTTATCATTGAATATGTTTCTTAAATCAACTTTATGTGTTACGATACGATTTTAATTTTAGTTTAGTAACATTTTGACTTTTTAAATGACACTTATATTGTTATTTAAAAAGTCAAAATGTTGTTGCTGGCAGTACAAAAATAATGTTATCCTTAACATACATTTCATTCTCATTGACATTCAGTAACTCAGTAATCTTTTTTTTTTCGAGACTAGACCCAGCGTCTTATCCTACCGTAGGCACTTTTAAAACTAAACATTTATATCCTTACATTTGTTAATCATTAGTAAAAATCATATTCCATTAATAATAATTAGATTTATAAATAAACATAAAAATCAATGCTAAATCTATGTGATGAATAAAACTATATACATACATATTTATGGATCTACAGTTACCTATATAAAATCATCAACTCATAGAATTACTTTAACAAAATGCTGAGACAAATCATATCTGATCAATCTCTTCTTTCGTCTTTAGGTGTAATTTATAATATCAAAGTATGTAGATTTTGTTTTATTTACTATTCATTTAAAAAATCCGTAAGTCGGTCGAGACATCTTTCTAAGGTGTATACCTTAGAAAGATTACGGATTTTTATCCACATACAAAAATAGGAAGTAGTTATTTTATATAAGCTTATATGTAGAAAATATGGCATTTCAGTGTATATATATCTTCAGCAGACATTATTGTCTTTTGCTAAAAGAGGCACCTCGAGAAAGTTATATAAGCACCATTTGACCTACATGGCCGAAGTTTTTTTTTTTTTCGTAAGTACTGTTTACACATAAGTACAGTATATATTTTAAGCGAGATATAAGAATAGGTATATTTTTATAAAGACAAGGCCGATAACTGATAGCATTCTTATAAGAATTTTACATAATTGTAGTATAATTTAAGAAAGTTATAGCAGTATTCTATATTATGCTCTTATTATCTTATTTTTATAAAATTTATAAAACATCATTTTAAATGCTTAAGAGTACAAAATTACAAGAGTTATGAACTCAATATAGTTCTTTTCTACAAATATTTTAATAGACACATATAAAATTTTTTGCGCGTTAGTAGTTGTGCTAAAGTTGTATCCGGTAGAAGACATTGCCTCTAATGGCTGTATATCACCTTTATATATACTTTTTTATTAGAAGAAAATTCATATTCTGAAAGTATAAATGCGGCCAAGTAATAAGTACCATAGGACGTTTTCCGTAAATATTTGGCTTAACCAAACTTTTTTAAGTAAAATAGTAAGTTATTTAGGTACTTACGTTATGTATTGGAATTACAAGAAAAAATCTGACCTGTTCTGTCACTTTACAACGCAGTATTAAGATAATATAGGTACATATCAAATATCAGAGTAGGTAATGTGTTAAGCGTTATCAAGTAGTCTGGTTTTGAACAAGGATTTTATCAGCGGCCGGTGCATCCGACCGTTTGTTCGTACGATAATCTACACGTCTCAGAATACTTGGAATACGAATACCGCCTTTATTGCAACGAAATAAGGACGCTGTCAAAGTCACAATAGACGTGCAGTTGTATCAACATCCTGCTTAGCTGCTGGGGGGCGGAGCGGAAGGCGTGAATCCGCCCTGGCCATATGGCTGTCCGCCATTATTACTTCCTGGATTGGCTGCAGGATAAGGTTGGACACTAGCATACGGTGGGGGACTTGAAGCGTTAGCCGAGTAACCGGGACCGCTAGTAGGGTAGCCAGGCCCACCTCTTGGGTAACCCGGCCCACCTGTGGGGTAACCCGGCCCACCTGTTGGGTAACCCGGTCCACTTGTTGGGTAACCCGGCCCGCCAGTTGGGTAACCAGGCCCACCAGTTGGATAGCCAGGGCCGCCGCCTGCTGACAACGCCTCCGGCACTTTGAAACCGATATCAAAATCTTGATACGGTCTCGGCTTCATTTCGATTGACCCAGGAGTTTCTGTTGGATAAGGGTAAGGAGGTGGATTGTTCGAGTATGAGCCTTGAGGTTGGTTGTTCTGGTATGCTCTGGCTTGAGCCGGACTGTACTGGACTTTTTGCAGACTAGTGTGGGATCCTCTAAAGCCTGCAGTGGGGGGTGGGAGCAAGAATTCGGTAGTACTATTAGGGTCGGGTATGGGCACCGTTGGCAGGCTGTGGGATAAGGGGTGAACGTATTCGCCTTCTGTAAACTCTCGAACTGGGACCAACCCTAGGCACATTTCGGCCTCGTCTTGCAAATCGCTGTTACAACCTGACAGTTTAATTGTTATCTGAAAAAGAAGAAAATTTAGCTTACCTTTGTGGCTTCGTTTTCACATCGCAGTGTAGGGGAGAATAATGTTTTTTATAGGTTAAGAACACAGATACAAACAGACACCTGTCTTATTATGTTAATGGTTTGCATGAAATTGTACAATACACATAATTTAACAACATTTTTTTTTACAAAAATACATGAATTTAAAGACACATTCAAGCTTAGTTTAGCCAGCCTTCCTTCAAGAAGAAACTATTTAAGTATTTATTAACACATTACACGTACACATGCAGTTACATCCTTAAAATATCATCCAAACTCTTGGTTATTTTTAGTAAGTACTTAAATTTGCTCCATGTGCAATTATATCCGCTTACTCTTTTATGTACTTTATTTCGACTATATTTATATATTATAATTTTATATTGATTCAAATGAAACGCCACTCGTCCATTGAAAGGTTCATTAGAAAGCCAGCGTCAGTCAGCATCAGTCTGTCTGACATATCGCTGAAATGGACCTTTTTAGTGCAGCCGTGAGACACACACTTAGTTTTTGGCATAACTACCTTTTTATTGTTTTTTTTACCGTGCGCGGCTCATGTACCTGTGCTAAATAAATTTGATTATTTCCTTCTTACATATTAACCAACTCACCCTGAAGAAGTACCCTACATCGATGATACTGCAGTTCTCGAGGTACGGCGCTATGATCTCTGGCACGGCCAGGTCGACGGTGAACCGACGTTTGCTCTTGCCCATTACTGGCCCCTTCTTCTGTGTCACTAGCACTTTCTCTGGTAGTATGTATTCGGACGCTGGGCGCTGGCTTCGGTATAGTTCTTTCTGAGAAGGAACGTTTAAAATTTAACTTCACAGTAATAAGTTTAACCTTTTGGACGCCAGAGCATAAACGCATCGGCGTGCCCCCGACGCAAAGCTACAAATTCGCCGTACTTTACGTCACATATTTGTGACGTTTGGCGTACTATGAAGTCTTAACACGATCATGATTCCGCTCTAAGAGGGAGACGGAGCTATACATAGCGAATAGCACCATCTCGTTTACATCATCGGAATTGAATGGCATTAGTGCGTCATAGTAGGGCTGCAGGGCACGCCTTTGTTTGTCGTGTATACGAGAAAATAGTGTTCAAAAGGTTAATGTGTCTCAAAAATGAATTCGAAAGTTGTTCCTAAGCTTTTTTAAATCTGAAATCGACATTATAGATGCGTCGTTTTTCAGCTTAGGACTACTTAACCCTTTCTAAAGCAGAGGGAATATTTTCACTACCATATTTCACAGTTCATAAATCGATGATAACATTACCATTAGTTAATCTATTGTATTAAAATGGTATTTTCAAGACATATCAATCGTTCATTAAATATTCATTTAGGATAAAAAAAATAAAAAATAAATGTTTTATCCATAATGCCTACCAAATTATGACGATTCTTGGCAATTTTTTTCGATTTCCAAATGAATATGCCTGTTAAAGGGTTAAAATAGAGGGCTTAAAGTTGGATTTAAAAAAAACAGAGAATGTCATAGCTCGGTCAAAAAGGGCCTTGTAATGTGACAAAAATGTGCGCCCAATCAAGATAAAACCTAGAAAACTGCATGAAAATTCGGAGACAGGTCTAATACGGCCAAAAACATGTTTTTTTTTTTCGTAAATTACTTACTATTGATAGTCCCGCCTTTGACCACTACACCGAACCGGTAAAGCGATGATGTGGTCGATGAATGGAGCACGCGTGCCCATCTATCAGATGTAACCTATCCTCTATTATTTTAAAGACCCTCAGGTTGTAGCTGTCACTGGAAAATAGCAAACTCCGTAAGATTATAAAATAACTTGAGAGATTGTAAACTCTCGAAAAATTGCCAACTGAACATTTGGAATACTATTTTACGCATCAAAATTTGATAGTCTATAATCTTGCGAAGTCATTCCGAGAAATTGTGGACTGACATAAACTGGCGACCAATCAGCTATCTGGTCTACAATTTATTTGTTTTGGTGTGATAGTTAAATTGGAAACTTGGCCCCTCATTGGTCTTTGTTTTCTTTGAATAGACCAATGAGAGCCTTCTTTCCAGGTTATATAATCTCTCAAGTTATTTTATAATCTTACGGAGTTTGCTATTTTCTGGTGACAGCTATACCTTAAGGAGAGGACAATTGGTGTGAAGAGGAGAGGAAAACAAAACTAATTTGTGTTATTACGTTATTGCCGTCTGCGGTTTCCTCTAACGGTCACATAAAACCACAGACTTAATTTTAAACTCATCACTCATATGGAAACATGTTATTTTATTAGGTACCTATATATTCTATTAATTTTAATTAATGATCGATTCTTCGGAAGCAAGACTACTGAGCACAGGATTCAGTGTCCCCTGGTTTATTGGGACTTTCTTAGAAGCGAGTCTGGATTTGTGTCTGGCTAAAGGATTGCATCAATGGACTGAAAGACATGGCAAAATACAATTTGCAGCACAACCAATACTTACCACAAATTTTCAAGAATACACACGTGATTTTATGTTATACCTACTTCATCATCTGCCTAGCCTTTTCCCAACTATATTGGGGTCGGCTTCCAGTCAAATCGGATTCAGCTGAATACCAGTATTTTACGTAGATCGGCTTCCACTACCCATTAATACGGTAATTCTTGGAAAGACGAGTCAGATTTAGTTTCATCTGACAATCCGTAACGACTGCCAAAGATCTACACAAATGACAGCCGGGACCAACGGCTTAGCGTGCTTTCCGAGGCACGGAGGAAACTCGGTATGTTAAGATGGTCACCCATCCACAGACTAACCTTGGCAAGCGTTGTTTAACCTTTAAGATCGACCCGTGCGGCTGTTATTATTTAGCCACGAGCTCCTTAATGTTATACCTACTTAAAAGCGGGAAATAGCTATATTCGCTCCCGTGGTACCTACCTAACACATTAGGTAACCATTATCACAAACCATTAAACCTGTTTACAAATGAATTAGATTAAATTCTTACCGAAAAAATTTCGAATAGCATCTTCGTGATTTCGACAGAGCTATCGTTGTCCACTTCAATGGACACCGGTATGATCTGGCCGGGGCAGTAGCCCGACACAGGCAGTCGTACGCGAATCGTGACGGGGTTGGCACTAAAGCAGAAACAGTCGCATCCATACACCTCTTCAAATTCCAGGTCTATGGGTTCCTGTTTATGGAAAAATGTTTATAAGAAAATAGCCAGTCGAAGTACGTAACGTTGTGTACCTATGAGTCTCATCATCTTCTTGCCCCAAATAAAAGAATATTAAAAAAAAAAAAAACAAAAAATATTTTTATAAATTTTGAGACCCTTACGATGAGTTCGATGATTTGATGTCATACAGTATAGTTTGTTTTTTTTTTAATGTTTTTAATTTCCCCCCCCAAAAAGTGACCCTGTTTTCAAAACGCATCCGTGTTTGGGTCATAGAAGGTTATATGTGTACCAAATTTCAACTGAATCGGTCCAGTAGATTCGGGGAAAATCGACTGTGACAGACGGACAGAGCGACAGATAACCGAGTGATCCTATAAGGGTTACGTTAGACACAGGTTCGGAACCCTAAAAAAAAAAGAATAGCTGTCCTGCGATTTTGTGTTGTTAGGTAAGTATATCAAATAGCCGAAACCCTGAAGGTGAACTTAATAGTCGAAAGCACGGAGACTTTGTTTATTTAATCTTCTACTTATCAGACTGCTCGTAAAGGATAGCATATGAGCACAATCTGCAGAAATAAATGTTAAGACTATTTCTGCATAGCTTTGTAGTTGCTAGTAAATTGGCATTTCAGTAAGACAAAGTTAAATACTTACTGTGTCTCTGTAGTCATTCAACGCGAAAAGTTGTGTAAAGCATGAAACAGCCTCCACAAGTAGAAATAATTCCTTAAATCTACTTCCAGACAAAACAGCACGGACCAGCAGAGAATACCCACATAACCAGAGATCGGAATAGGTCGATAATTTTTTACCTAATGTTCGTGGAAGTAAATAACATCGAGTTGATAATACTTCCTCTAAAATCCCGGAATCATAAACATGACGATTGTATCCCGGGATTTAAGAAATTGCAAATTACTTATTGCGCTTTGAATAGGTACATTTGAACAAAATTATTAGGTATATTGAAGAATCTTGTTTTTAGAGTTCCGTACCTACTAAAACTGTTAAATTAAATAGCTTTGTTTTCGCACAACTTTTTCTTCTTTTGATTCTTCAAATCAATAATTTGTTACTAAACTCCAAAGTCCAGTTCATGTTTTTATAATCTCGGGTTTTAACTGTCATGATTCCAAGATTTTACAGGAGGTATTATCAACTCTATGTTACTTACTTCTACAAAAATTATGGTCTACCTATTCCGATATCTGCACATAACACACAGAGTATGTAGGTTACTTACTTTAATCCTCTCACTCCCCAAATTCAAATCAAATGGTGCTATAACTTGGAAGTCCTTCGAAATCACTTCGTGTGCATGTACTTGTTCCGGAATCACCAGATGAGCTGCCATGGAGTAAGATATCTGGCCCTGTTCCCCTTTGAAAGATGATGGAGCCGTGAACGGTATTTGGAACTTAAAAGGAATAGCCTGACAACCTGTTGGAAGTTGGGAGGTACCTGAAATGTATCGAAAACAGTGGTTAATTATTCTTTTTGGCCTGTTATTAGTTTGAGAAAGAAGAAACAATATAAAGGCCACTCATGCCTTTCATTACCTACTTTCTAGTCTCTTAATAAACATCTCTATTTCACAGGAGTTACGTCACACAGCCCACTCTGTAGAACCTGCATGGATGGCGAGACAGCAGCTCATCTACCCCTAAGCTGCCCAGCTTATGACAAACTTAAGAGTGTGGTGTACAAAAAACTCAGCACACTCACAAAATTGTTTGCAGTTGCAATTTAGCTGCCTGCATACCAAATAGCTTTGTTGACAGTACATGATTATTTTCCAGTGCTTAACTTAAATCCATTTAATCCTAGATCTCTGCATTAATTTTATTTAGGTTAAACCGTCAGAACTATTTTGTATCTAAGTTGCAAAGGTAGAAGTTTTAGAACTAGAATGTTATACCTGATCCACCCCCTGCGATGTTGTAAGTGTAATTGAAGTATTCCTCGTGGCCCTCATACTTGACTATTCTGTGGTTTTGAACACCACCAACGGTTTGTACTTCTGTTTCTGTCCAAGACACATTGGCTTCTCCAAGGAATTGAATGTAGATTACTGAAAAAAAAAATCAAAAATCAATACATACTTATTTATTAATGGTTTTTACAAGTAATTTAGCCTTCCAGTAAATTTTCTACCAGGGTAAAAAGTATATCAATTCGTAATCCAGGATAAATCGTGGCACATGTGTTCCAAAGCAAAGTGTGTTGTTTTTAGCCAATCATGCCTTAGGAGCCCCTAAGGCATGATTGGCTAAAAACATCCAAATTCACATTATCATCATCATTACAACAGCCCCCAAAGGGTGGTTGCCATAATCAATACGCTTGGCAGGCGGATGTGCGATCGCAGTGTAGCTGTTACAAACTACAGAGTATGCTGCTGCCCATTCTCTGCTGAGTCCCTTAGTTGCCTCTTACAACACCCATGGGAAGAGATGGGATGGTGCTATTCTTTTCTATTTTATTTTTATGGTGTACTTAATTCGCATTATAGGATGTAAGATTAGGTGTCAAAATATTCAAAGTTCATGAGTCAAAGCTTATGTTTTGGTTTCAGTTCAGTTCAGTTTCATTTATTTGCAAAAACATGTGTACATAATATATACATGGTATTATTATTGGTGTCTTAAGGTAGGTATTTATTTGTGTACTTTTATCATTGTAATTCCTACAATAGTAGGAAAACAAAGTAAGTATGTTCTAACAAGGTTCTAATGATGTGACAATCACTTTTTATTTTCCTTGACCATTATGCCTTTGTAAAAAAAATATTGTACTAAAATAAGGAAAAACAGACCTCATTGCTTACAATATTGTCATTGTTGAGTGGAAAAATCATAAATATGTAGGTAGGTGTTGGTTGATCTCTTACAGAATAGAAGAGTATAGGTAATAGTTTTGAAAGCTTATTTTGAACTTTGACCAATAGTTTTACCATAGAACAAGCTATGGATGTTTTTTTTTATAAGTAGGTACATATTATATATAAATATGATGAGAAAATAAGGATTTATTTGCCTGAGATGTAAATAGGTGACATAACTTCTATTTTGTTTCACTTGTTTACATCTTCCTTGTATTAAACATGTGACTACATTGGACATCGCATAATATTATAATAATAAGATTTTCTGAATAAAAACGGCTTCATAAATTAATATATTAAATTATAAAATAACTACTTAAATTAATAACAAAAGCTCAAAAGTCAGAAATGTTGCAGCAAGTACCCGTATTTCTATTTAACGGTGATCATCAGTCAGTAAGTACTCACCAGAAAAAGTTAATGGTTGATCTAGCTCAAATTGTATTGAGCCAGACACTAGCTGGCCAGCATAAAACACGAATACTGGACTCGTATCCAAATGTATAATACCATTGTTGAAGGCGCCAGCCATTATCTTTAATTTGCATAAACAAATTATCTCCCAAAAAATAACAAACTACTAAACTGTTTGACAAAAATATGTACTAAGTTGCACGCAAAAACAACCGCAAAGTCACTTTCTATAGCAAATCAATATGTATTATTCATACTGCATTACGGGTTATAGAAAAAATAGAACACAGACAGGCCCGCCTCAGAATTTGGGCGACGCCAAACAGAGGATAAAAAGAATAATCGGCGTATCTATTGGCTAAATTTATTGTCTACACCAGAAAATAATAACTCTTAAGACATTGATTTAGAGTCGTATTTAGCTTTGCAGCGTGCGTTATCTCTATTATTGCTTTGACCTCGGTTTGACGTTTTGTTTTCGCTGCATTCATATTTCATTCGAACTTTGGTTTCATTCATTCAATCCCAACAAGTGGTTGCATTCTGATATTGCTAAACTTAAAACTTTTAGTTTATTTATTTATTGATAAGTACCGTCAACATAGCAAACATAATAATATTACATTACTTATAATTATTGTAGTAATAAATATGGAGTTAGATCTGCAATCAGTCGTTGCAAAGAAGGATAGGAGGAACTTCTAATTTTCAGAAAATATCCACATTGATCAGAAAAGAAAGAAAGGTAAAAAGCCAAGAGTCGTTTGCTTCCTCGAACACTAAACGTTACAAAAACGTCACTTTCTCACTAATCCAGCTCACATTTGGTGCAAGTGTGCCATTTTATCTTTCTACGGAAGTATATCTCTTTTTATCACAGCAAGTTAAAAAGAGATAGAAAACCATGTCAGTTGACAATGACAATCTTATGACATTGACGTTTGATTTAGTTTCTTAACCGTGATCACGTTGTTGGTGGTTGTAATGTTCGTAGAAAACTGAAATAAAAATAAATTTTCAAGATGGGGAAGCTAGATGTAGCAATGTTGCGTTATTTAACTGCCGAAGACTTCAGAGTTTTGACTGCTGTAAGTATATTTCGCTTAATAAACAAAAACTTAGTAACCTCTAAAATATGGTTAATTATTTTGTTGAAATTTCTCATTATCTCTAGGTGGAAATGGGCATGAAGAACCATGAACTGGTACCTGGTTCTCTTGTGGCATCCATAGCAAATCTCCGGCATGGCGGTGTCCACAAATTAATGAAAGAACTATGTAAACATAGACTGTTGACGTATGAGCGTGGAAAACATTGTGAGTTAAGAACTGCACATAATTTATTTATTTTTTAAATTTGATGTTGTAATTACCGTTTACTATCTTTATCTAGATGATGGGTACCGTCTCACGAATTCTGGCTATGATTACTTGGCTCTAAAAGCACTGACAAACAGAAAAGTGATTGCTTCATTTGGCAACCAGATTGGAGTGGGCAAAGAGTCTAATATTTATACTGTGGCCGATGAAGACCGCAATCCTTTGTGTCTGAAGCTACACAGGTAAATTTTAATATCCTAATTTACAGATTATTATGAAATTGTTTTTTTTTTTTCATTTTATTTAATAGGGACACAAAAAACAGTTACATGCCAAGCTTAACTAGAGATTCTAAAATTAGTACAACACTTAAAATCTATTACATATTTATGTTGCTACCCACAACATAATAATAAGTAAACTTAAAAATTAGGTATTATAACTGTTAATAGAGAAAACTAACAACAAAATCAGCAACACGCTTTACATAATAAACATGGACCATAACTTCTATTTTAGTTTGAGATATAGGAATTTAGGTACTATAACTATGATTTTTATAGTTTCTTAATAAACTGTCTGTGATGTCTATCATTACTTCTTCCTCTTGAAATATTACAGAAAATAATTATACTGTTACATTTTTCATTGTACCCGTGTTAGAAACATGATTCAGCAACAATCTCTTCAAATTATGACAGTAATGGTTCTTTTTTACTATTTCAGACTGGGCCGCACATGCTTCCGCAACATAAAAGACAAGCGAGACTACCATGCACACCGCAATCGTGCATCCTGGCTGTATCTGTCCCGCATCTCTGCCACCAAGGAGTTTGCTTACATGAAGGCACTTTATGACAGAGACTTTCCTGTCCCCAGGCCCATTGACTTCAACAGACATTGCGTTGTGATGCAGTTGGTGAGCGGTGGACCATTGTAAGTCTGACTTTGTTTCCTTTATAGTGTTAAGCTGTACTAATTAGTGATAATAAGACTTTCAAAGTGTAATTTTCACAAATTAGTATAGTTAAATTAGGATATTTAAAGCTATCATCTGGAAGAAAAACAATTAGTCAAAGATGGTTTTTCAAGTATATTTCGTTAAAACATTTGAAAAGGTCATTGAGTGATTTTATTGAAATAATTGAAATTAGGGAAATAAATATACCTCGTAACATTGTATATGTCACTGGAAAATTGCAGAATCGGTAAGATTGTAATAAATCTTGATTAGATTATAATTTCTGCATATAATATGAAAAAATCATTTTGTACACAATAAATCCCATCCAGATTCAATAAGCAGTACCTTTGTGCTCTTTTATGTGTTTAAAATTTTCTTTTTTTTTTAAAGTTTATTGTGTGTACATAAATAAATATTTGTGTTTTATTTAGAAAAGATAGTTTACAATCTTACGGTGTTTGCTATTTTCTGGTGACATATACAAAGCTAATTTCTACAATATCAAATTGAAGTATCCTAATTGGATATTACACCACTGTACTCTTACTGTATGGTTCAAGTGTTCCACAAGGGTGCATTCTAGGTCAACTTTTAACTATATAAACATAAATGAACAATTTTGAAATATAACAACTTCTTACTTTCTAGTTAAAAAACTTCTTGCTCATTTTTATTGGTTTTCATGATTCCAGAACCCACGTTTCTTCAGTGGCGGACGCGGAAGGTTTGTACGACGAGCTGATGAACCTGATAGTGCGCCTGGGCAACTGCGGCGTCATCCACGGAGACTTCAACGAGTTCAACATAATGATTGATGAGGACAACCATCCCATCATCATAGACTTCCCGCAAATGGTCTCCACCTCGCATCCTAATGCTGAACTGTTAGTAATGTTTTTATGATACGAGTATACCACTCACTATTTTAATCTGCATGAGAATGCCTATTATTTGAACCATCATCATTCTGCACAATTGTTTCAATCGACAGCTATCAGGCGCTTAACGAAAATCGTCGTTTATTATATTGTAGCGGCATCAATGCCGTCACATGAAAAACTAAGAAGCGAAATTTGTACGGCAACAAAAATAACCAGAAAGCTATCTGTCCTGTCAGCGACGAACTACCAACGAAATCCTGCATCGCTCAAGCAAAGTTCTCCGTGCGATTTGAACATTATACAACAGTCCGAATATCTCAACTATCGGGCAGTTGTCCACCAGACACAATAACCGTCTGGTTGACGGATTCCAGTCCCATTTTCCAGTGAAAGTATGCGGGACTTTACTCTCTGTTCCGCATACCTCTATAATATAGCTTCTGTCATTGTGATAAAACTACCCCATCTCTCAATCCAGGATATGGTAAACTAATGTACCAAGTTTTTTTTTTTTATCCAAATTCTGGGGCTGGTGCCCTATGCCTATAAATCGACGGTTATCGATTGGTGTGGTAACTTCTGCTGATTGAAGACCGAAGTAGAAACTATCGATCAACGTCGACTAATTCATTCTACCATCGATCGACGGTCGATCAGTGTAGTAGTAACTATCGATCCGATCGACCGATTGGTGTGGTAACGCCCAAAAATTTCGGAGGCGGCTTCTCAGAATATATTTGTGGGGTATTTCCACACTAATGTTCGGTTGCTTGAGTCAAATAAAACAAACAATGGAGAAT
>NDFZ01005362.1:580189-599923 GCA_002192655.3 Mamestra configurata | reverse complement strand
GGGATGGGGGGGTAAATAATTGCAATAAATCTGCTTACGTAATACTTGAACGGCCCCTAAGTCCATTAGTCGCCTCTTACGACACCCACGAGAAGTGATGGGATGGTGCTGAATTTTTAAATGCCTTGGGATCAAGGCATTTGATCCCAAGGTTTTTTAGTCTCAGAACGTTTCACTATCGCTTATTGTTATATGTAAAAAAAAAACATATGATTCAGTAGCCTGACCATGGCGTAAAGCCGCGGGAAACAGCTAGTTTATAATACTTGATTGTGAGATATTTAAAGCATCAAAATCGTCCAACATATTCGGTTTTACTCCAGCTGCCAACATCAGTTACACAATTCCAGTTAGGCTCATTGACTGACAGTATCACAGTGACATCGTTAGGAGAGTTCATTATTTTCCTAGTACTGTGTCCAGATTTATGTTGTACTATTTTCCGTGCCGCGGCTACATCCATGGCTTAGCTTTTTTTGTTTTGAAGTTAGATAATGAACGAATGTTTTCCGCTCTATGAAATTCTAGTTTTTTTCGAGATACGCTCCCGCGGCCTTTCTTACAAGAACATTTTTTTTCGGAACAATAAGCATCTTATGCCACTCAGCGATATATTATATCTGTCGGGTTGATACTTCCACAGATTACCTGTGACATACATAAAAATAAAAAATCAATACCTCAGATTTCATGTAAATTAAACATATTTATTAGTTGAAAGATTTGAAGAGTTGAAACTTCAGAGTAAACTTTTTTTTATTTTTTATTAGCCTGCACTTATGTCCCACTGCTGGGCAAAGGCCTCCCTTTTCTCCTTCCAAATTTCTCTCTCCTTGCCAAGTCTGCCCCGCAAACATGATGAAATCGTCACACCACCAACACCTCAACGACGACGTCCTTTCTCAGACGACCAGTGAGTGACGACCTTCACCCACCTGTCCGGGTGCATTCGTACAACGTGGCCAGCCCACTCCCACTTTAGCCTGACCGTTTTCTCCCCAAAATCTATTACTTTAGTTATGGAGCGCAGGGTGGTGTTTCTAACGCGATCTGTTCGCTTAACACAAAGTAAACTGTATTCTACAAAACTAGTGGTACGGTATCAGACTTCTACTTTATGTACATAGAAGAAAAACTTGACAAAAGAAATGAATCATATATAAAGGATGTACAAATACGACACAAACACAGCTCCACGTACGTACCATAAATCAATACATTTCATAAGGAAACTGAATTAAAAATGAATCCGTTTTCCATTAATAATATTACGGGCGAAGCATTTGTAAAAACGAGACTCTCATAAACTTAACAGGTGGACGAGAATACTGAATTTTTCAGCACAATACCGCTCCCGCTGAAATTGTTCGAAATACCGAAAATGTTGCCGATAAAAATTGTTTTCCGTCGAATTTTTGTTCATTACAGCTCGATTGTGTGGTGTAAGTGTAGAAAAATATTGAATTCAGTAAATTGTTGGTACCTGAATTTTAGGATATAAAATGTTAGCGGTTTTACCCCCGTGAAAATTGGTAGGTATTCCATGGGAATATTCTGAGTCAAGAAACAAAAATATGGCCCAGCGGTTTGCCAAGTTCTATCTAAATGCGTTGAGTTGTTACGGCAACAAAATATAACAAGCAGAAAGACAGCCATAAAGAGTAATTAATTAATATATTAAGTACGAACGATATAAGCAATATATATGTCACCGGAAAATGGCAACCGCCGTAATATTGTAAAATATCGCGTGGAATTGTAAACCATTTTTATTTTCTAAATAAGACACGGATATATTGGAAACTATTGAATTAGGATGGGATTTATTGTATAGAAAAAAAGTTTTTCATAAAATATCGAGAAATAATAATCTAATCAAGATTTATTACAATCTTACGGAGTCTGCAATTTTACGATGACATATACATGGATATTTTATGACAATACCAAAACCTTAAACTAGTCAGGTACACGCATAGTCGTGTCTAGGAGAGGATATTATTTTAATTTCAGTAACGACAACTTGGTAATCACCAGAGATCAATACTCAATACTCAATTCTTTATTGCATTCCATATGTATTACATAGATGATATAACAAAGTAAAAGATCAATACAGACCCTGCCGGGCACAGCAAATATGGTGAGAGGAAGAGGGCTAAGTAGCAATCCAAGGAATTCAATATTACTTTAAATTATTAGATGTTTGTTTGTGATTTTATTTGCTTAATAACAAAATCAAAAGTCATTTATTCAAATGAGGCTGAGTGACAGCACTTTTTGAACGACAAAGTTCTACATAAAGACAGTCCCCCAAAACGCCCACCCGTCACCACTTCCTAGTGAAACAAAAGAGCATTGAAATGCTCAAACACAGCACCCTCATTTTTTTTTTTTTTATTGATACTAAATCACAGGACCTATTCAGAGTAAGATGAGATGACGTCTTATCAAGATAATTACTACTTGAAATCTACCTGAAATTCTACATTCGCGTTTGTCTTAGACCAAACCATTGCAATTCGAGAAAACCGAGCCCACGAATAAGTTTATTTCGACGACACTAATTGGAAGGACAGATAAATGATTACCATTTTAATTGTTTTTCAAGTTTTGATTGAAGAAAGATCCGAGTTTGAGACATCAATCTTTGTTTCCCGAGTAATGGTGGAAAATTTCAAAATATCAATGTTATTAACCTGAATAATGAATTAAGTTCTTGTTTGACTTCACTATTAATTGCTGAAATTCAATATGAAAATATGAATAATAATTCTCGGAATGAATGCTTTGTTAAGTACTTTGATCTCGGCTAAATAAAGACAACGTAATCTAGCTAAGTATAAGTAATGATTTCAAGAATAAGATTATTGGGAAGTAAGATAAATTGGCTTGTAAATAACTAAACAAAAGCTTAATTTTAGCAAATCGGTGTTCGAGATACAAAACTTTATCCAAAATTATTTTCTATTAGTGAAAACGATTGTCAAAAAGTTTAAGATGTATTGTATTGACAAGTGCTACTGAAACGTCACGTGGTCAATCCCTTTCGTTTTGCCTTTCCACCAAAGAACTTAAGAATGAAGATAGTCCTGCAGTAAGAAAGGTGACATCTTAGTGGCAATTGTTACTTTTTAAGAATCGTTCGCATTCGAATCGCAAGCTGTCATAAACACCTCTAAAGGGGTTCGAACATTTTGTTTTTTTCGTGGCGCACTATGAAACATGTTTTTTTATGGGTAGAATTAAACAAGCACAAAATGTTAGCAACAAGATGCTCTACAATGTCACGTTGCCAAGATATTATTGTTTTAGTGTCCATTTGGAAAAAAAAATGGCGGCCGAGGGCTATGCCACAGAGGTTCTATCTTTGCCTACATTTTGGCAAGTTTTTGACATTGATTGTCGCTTAGAGAGATATTACAACGCTTTTTAAGTACGAGAACTTGCCTTCTGAAATTATTACTTGATTACTTATGCAATTAGCATGAAATCGAAATGCAACCCTAGCAAGCATCAACACGATGGCGACTGGATATAATGACGATTTCAGACCAACTTAGTACCAGAAAGAGACCCATAAAACAAGTGGATCTCATCAAAAACGGTTTAAGGTTTAAAGGCAGATTCCGTCAAATTAATCTTAAAACAACTTCAACCCATCAAAGCCCTTTCTGTTATCATGGTTCCCTTAAAGATAACATTTTAAACACGAAACCCAAGATTATAATTTCTGTTATACACTTCGGCTTTCTATAAATGACTGCCCGTTCGATGTGTAAAATTACGTGTATTTGATGTTACGTATGATACGAAGCTGTGCTTTCGTTTTCCAATTGATTAAGTGAGCATTCAACTTCAACTCGATAGGTATAAATAAAATAAGAGCCAAAACTATCATAGGCTAGCCCCAAAATCTGTCTTACCAATGACTTTATCCTTTGTAGGTAATAACACATATGTACATCTCCGACTCTTTAGTTTTCAAAAAGCACAAACCCTGTTGAAAATATGAAACCAAAATTAAGCACGAAATAATTTCGAGAATTTATTGTGAGAATAGGACGCGTTTCCTTATCACGCTTTCGACTCGATTAGAACAAAAGACGTTCCGTTTCCGTTCCGTTCCTCAGTCGTATTCAATGCGCGCTCATTTCCATACTATTAAACCTTTGTGCTAGGCATGTGCCTTGGTTTCGGCTGGGACCAAAATTCGTTGGCCGATACTGAAAGTTTAGGATGTTGACACATTTTTAATTCGGTTGAACTATTTTGTCAATGTCGGTAGTTAACTTGCAATTAATCAGTCATACAATTTTATTTATGAATGCAGATGATTAATACCTACGTAAGGGGTATACTTCAATGGAATGTTATGCTAGCGTCGTTCTGTCAATATCATAACCTATCCACATGAGAAAAAGTCGCGATAATGTATCTATTTATGTGCCAACTCATAACTATATTAAAATAATAGTACATTTAATAGCAAGTCCTGAAAGACATGACTAATCTATTAAAATCCTTCACAAGGTCAGAGGACGAGCGTGGGCGAGCTCTTAGCGCGCTCAGTCGAGCAAAGAAAGCATTAGCCTGGATAAATTAGCTTTAAATCTACAAAGACGTCGGATTAGGGATACACTGTCTTTACTAAAAGCAGGACTTCCGTTTATTATTCCCTTTATTCCAATTCATTTGAGCGATTACTTAAAATAAGATAAATCCTCGTTTTGCTGGGGACTTAGATCCATGAGAATCTTCAATTTTCTGATATTTCTGATTGGTATTTGAATTACTAATTTCTGTTCTCATAAATCTTATGAAAGAAGACAAAATATCTTCTGATAACACAGAAGAGGATTAATTTTTTCATTCAAATATATCAGTCTTATTTAACCCAATTAGGCTTATTGTATCAGGCCGAAACTTAGTATTAGGCCGAGACCCAAATTCTCGGCTTCCCTTTAATCTCAATCTCTACGTGAAATGAGTTCTATGCCCCAGCAAAATGAAATTCCCCTTTATCTAGCTTTGTTTTGTTTGATTTCCATAATAACACGAAAACATACGAATGTGAAAATTATTTTCGTCATCAAAGAGAAGGGTTAAAATTAACCGTACATTCTTTTGATGCCGATATTATATTTTCTGGCGGTATTTTCACTTATGCCAGTATTTGTACATCGAATTACAAGAAATACTTACCGCCTGAAAATAAATATTTGCGTAGGAAAACCAAGCAACTTTTCGTCAAAAACGAATTATATCGTTTGGAAAAAAAACACGTCCCTATTTTAATATTTCACGCCTGTCACAGCATGTCCAAAAGTGTTTCGGCCCACGGCCCACGCAACGCTGTATCCGCAGATTAACCGTGGAGGTCGAAAACCAGTCTCCTGGGGCCACTGCCTGAAAAAAAAAAACAAAATGCCAAAACTTTTTTAACTTACCTTTTTCCCAGTTGCGCACGCTTCACGGAAAACTACTAAAATAAACCGCATTTTAACGACCCTCCGTGAAATAGAGCTCAATTTTTTTTCTTTTCTTTTTTTGAATTACGGTACAGGTTTTGTAGCCGGAGTTTTTGGTCCAATTTTTGATTACTCGACTGTGTTCCGAACGGTTGTCCCCGATAGAATGAATAGTTTTTCGACGAATGTTTCGTTCGGAAACTCGTGCAAAGTCTAGCTTAAAGATTTAGTTTAGGATGTGTGTAGTATTGACAGATGTTTAAGCTGTTGTTGAAACTCCGCTTTTTTTCTCCACAAGTAAATCCTGGTAGCAAACAAGAAAGACAAATAAAATACATTTAACAGAATCAAGTAGTCTTTCTAGGCAAAACTAAAAAGACACTCATTAAAATTCAAAAGTAGTTACAAAGAAGGGAAAACAAGGAATATACCCTAAACGAATGCCACCATAAGACAAGTAAAAACTCTCGAATAAGCTTCCTCTTACATACCCTTGAATCTAAAGTGAAGGCAAATTTTCTCATCAGCCGCCATATTAGCTTTTGTTACGGTTCCTCGACGAAGATATAAAAACTTCTGGTTATAAAACGATAGTTCGAGACGGGTCTTGTCGTGTTTGACGAGCGAAAGAATTGAATTATGCTAATAAAGTGTTAGGATATTTTATGAAGGAACACGTGCTGTAGTGGTTTTATGTGACTTATGAATGGATTCACGATCTGATTATTGATACCAGTAGCTAAGTTCTTGAACACTTGTACAGTGGAAAAGACGAACGTATATGACGTACGTTTATAGATTATAGTATTTTTAAAGATGATTATAAATTATAAAATCTTAAATCAATGGAAAGCTATGGAAGAGACAACAGCGAATTTAAAAAAAGGGAGTACCGGCACAAGTGAAAACTTGAACATTAACGTTCATATATCACAATAGTTCATAATGGAATTAAAACAAGAAGTAGTGTTTAAAACAATATGTATCATGTGAAGTTCTAAAGATAACAGAATAAAATACAAACAGTGGACAAACATTAGCATGTGGTTAAAATTTTGGCACGAGCCCTAATGATCTTTTCAAACTGTCTATGAAAAGGTGAATAAACTCAACGACAATAGTGAACTGTTCTAAACATATTTGTTCCTAAGTGTAACCACAACAAACACTCAAATTACAAAATGAAACCTAAATTAAATGAAGGTCAGTAAGGAACCCAATCGCACAAACACACTGACTATAAAAATAATACCCCGTAAAAAGTACGAGTTCAACTCAACGAGCTGATTCCACGTGAATTTTGCATGCGAAGTGGACTTTTTTAATTTTTACACCGTTCCGACGAAATGATACGTTCGTATCGGGTCGATCCACACTTGCCATACTGGTGCTAATAAATTAAATTTCGCAGCGAACTGACGGCCGGAGCGATAAACGAAATAACACAGCGACACGGGAGCTACTGCAGTGGGAAAACTCACTACACTCCGCGTGGTTTTGCGTAAATATCTTGCACGTTCGTATTTTTTTGGTGGTCCATGGGTGATTTAATGGTGTGGCAACTGGCCTGTTTTTTCGTGGCCAATTTTAGCCCGTTTCCGGCCAATTACTACCCGCATCCTGGCACGATTCCGAAGCATGATATGCGAGAGATTTTCCGAACTTCAATTCCCAAGGTAATTGTGCACCTATCAATCATGCGTGCTCTAAACCAGGTGGATTGCAGCTCGATTTTTGAATCGAAATACGGGAAGCGAATGTGAATCGGAAAATTGAGCTACATTAGACCAATTCCGCTCAAGCGCCAAAATACGTGCGTGATTTGGGCGATAATTTGGAGCGAGCTACTGATGACTTTCACAAGTGGGAACGATCTACAATTTGGACTCGAGATACGGCATTTTGAAGCTTCAACATTTCGTAATGTCGAGATTACGATTTCTACCTGCAAAAGTAATTTCTATCATTAATACTTACGTAAGAGTTTTTTTTTTTATCTTCAAAAACCTCGGTAAAAGGTGTGCCTTTTTCATTCTTAATACTTTTCTGTCTTCACCCGCAGAACTATTCTTTTGTGTAGTAGCTCGTAAAAAGCGTCTCATGACAAACGATAGTAAGGTGTAAGTTTTACCAGGTCGCCGTCTGAAATAATAAATTGTCGCCAACACAAACTTAATAAAGCAGTATCTATGAGAGAAATTGCTTCTGTAATATTTCCGAAGACTTTTACTATGTATGAAAGAATTTTCTGATTCTTTTCGCCCGAGGCAGAGTTTTGGAGAAGACAATTTATTTGGTTTGAATAGTAGCAAAGATACTTAGCTACCAATCATGCTTGTGGTACCTTGGTCTATTCATCGAGAATATAATAGAATGGAAATATTCTTTATTGTACACCATTACACATTTCAAAAGAAGCTTAAAAATATAATAGGCAGTTTTATCATTAAAAGCTATCTTTTACAGGCCAACCGATTCGAGAATTCTTTTCTAATAGAAACTTTTTATGGGATGTTCGTTTTGATATTTTGTTGATACGTCTTTCTTTTTTTGTTGCTTGGATGGCAACTGTGTGTTAAACTTAATCTGTCAGAATTTATGCGGATTCCCGCGGCCTTAAGAGACCGCGAAATTGAGGGTGTCCACAGCTTATCTGTAGGCCATACAAATATTTGTTCCGTGCGGGAATCGAACCTGCGACACGCAGCGCAGCAGTCAATCGCTCAACCACTGCGCCAACCGTGTCGTCAAAAGCTGCCTTAAGGCAACTCTTCTTTCCTACAAATTAATCACAATGGCCCACTCTGAAACNCTATCTTTTACAGGCCAACCGATTCGAGAATTCTTTTCTAATAGAAACTTTTTATGGGATGTTCGTTTTGATATTTTGTTGATACGTCTTTCTTTTTTTGTTGCTTGGATGGCAACTGTGTGTTAAACTTAATCTGTCAGAATTTATGCGGATTCCCGCGGCCTTAAGAGACCGCGAAATTGAGGGTGTCCACAGCTTATCTGTAGGCCATACAAATATTTGTTCCGTGCGGGAATCGAACCTGCGACACGCAGCGCAGCAGTCAATCGCTCAACCACTGCGCCAACCGTGTCGTCAAAAGCTGCCTTAAGGCAACTCTTCTTTCCTACAAATTAATCACAATGGCCCACTCTGAAACCCGTTGTAACCACCAGTGTCCCAGAAGCGAGCAAAATATTTATTTTCGACGCCGGCCGTCACCCGATTAACGCGAATGCTCAGCTTATCGCCATCATCAGTAACATTTGGTACGTTTCTACTTTGAAACGTGCCCATTCGTAAAACGAAGGCTTTAATTAAGCTTTTATTGCCCCGAAATCGATTGCTATCATTTGCATATGAATGTTTTTGTTTACGTGAAAATGTGGAGCGAATTATTTTGTTTTCATCTGTTTTGTTAAATATTTTTTTGTCGTTCTCCTGTAATAGGGTTTGAATTTATTAGGTATGTCAGTGTGGTGTTGTATGCAAATAAATTACTGTGGCGCTTTTTGAAAATATTAACTTAAGTAAGGTTGGCGTAAGAGGGTGGCATCGCTGATGCTCAGGGTGAGGGACAGTTCCAACAGCTACCTAAGGGTTGCAGAGAGTCCTCTATGGAGGCAATGGATACGCATCCATTTTAAATAGTTTAAATTTTTCTCGTCCTGTATTACTGACATAGTTTTTTTTAAGTTTTTATGTACCTATACTAACACTATGGCCAATTAAGTCTGAATTAAAATAAATTTGAATTTATAGCATTTTTTTTTCCTAAAATATCGTTTAATAGACTTCGAACTTTGAACCTAATATCTATTTCCGTAACCAAACCTAATTGTCTAATCAAAAAAATTATGCAATCGGTCGCTTAATGCTTTCATTTTGACATTGCATCCGTATTTTTGAACTTTTGTAGCAACTCATCTGGACTATTCTGGAGTTCCTTTCAACTGTGAGAAAATATGCGCTCTTATGAGTTACGCAATTGGGGTTCAGGTTTCCTGCCGGTCAATTCTGTAAACATGTCGAAGTGAAGGCTTGGGTGAAGTGATCACGAGGTGAGCCATATAATCAAGATGGACAGCTCACTTCGTGATCACGTGACATCTTGATTGCATGGATTGACAGCTCACTTCGTGATCACTTCATCCAAACCCACACTACGACCGGCAGGTCCGTTACAAATAAAATAACAAGTGACTGTCGGATTCTTAAAATGTCTTCCTTACCAATACTTCTGATGACACCCGTTATTTTCGATGCTTCTATAATAATAATAGGTTTGAATACGTACTCAACGCCCGTTTTACCCAGTCGGTGTTTTCCTGCTAGAAGGCGACACGTATATGGGTTCCGTTTAATCCATTTACAGTATGTTCCATTCCGATGTTAAGGTTTGTCAACGCAAGCTGTTACTCGTCGTGCGTGTAGAGTTGTTTGTTTGGTGTCCACAATACATATGTACTGACACCAATGATGTGATATATGTACGTAGAAACATTTGACCGAGGTCTGCTCGGCAATACAAACACAAGGTAAATCCCTTGAGGCAACTCAGTCCGTCCTGGCGTCTGGCGCGATTCGAACGTATGTCTAAGCGGGATAGTGGATTAAAAAAAAAAAATAACAATCATAAATTTTATTAATCTCCGTTGCGCAGTTGCCGCTCCGCCGCCTACACAAAAGTGACAAGTAATGAGAGAACGAGACAATGGCGCGCGGTGTTGTCCGTTCGAAAATCGAACGACGCTGAAGGATGTTGAATTTCGCCACGTTTTTATTTCTTTATAATGAGTATGACGTCTCTATTAGTAAAATCTCACTAGCTGACATGAGATCTTTCGAAGCACTAAGAACAAGGCTAGAATTTCTGAGTATTCTTTCTTAGGGCAGGCATTTTTAGGGCAAGGATAAAAAAATAGTTATTTCACAGCATTTAATAACACAGAAGCTGTAAAACTTCCATTTTTTTTTTCTCAGTTAAAAGTTATCTGAATATTGAAAAAATAGCCCTTAGAAGCATTAATTCTATCAGGCCTAGAAAATAAGCTAAAGTTATAAACTGACAGTTTTTATTTATTTTTTATCAAAAAAAAAACATACATTCGAATTGAGAACCTCCTCCTGAAGTCGGTTAAAAATAGATAAAACTCTTCCGTTAGCGGTGACTGACTGAGAGACAACGCAAACCCGAAACTTCTAGTCGAAGAAAGCTAAAATTTGGCTTGTAGGTTCCTTGGGGAGCGTAAGGAAGCAGGATTTCCCGAAAGTCCTACGGGAACGGAAATAAACGGGATATGTCTTGAAATCGATTGATTGGTGTAGTAGAAACTACCGATCGATCGACCGGTGTGATGACACCCTTATAAGCACTTAGCCCGCGACTCCGTCTGCTAAAATCTTTTCTTAGCTGACGTCTCCTATTCATAATCTACCTTCGTGCCAAATTTCATCTTCATAGGTCCAGCAGTTTCTGAAATTTCGAGATTAATCAGGGAGTGACCTTTCGCTTTTACATATGTATTATATAGATAAAAAACTGATACGAAATAGCAAACATCATAAACCAAAGATACCAAAGACATTTCAATGAACACAAAAACCAATTCAAAAATAATTCCCAAAGATATTTCAATGAACACAAAAACCAATTCAAAAATAATTCCCAAAGATATTTCAATGAACACAAAAACCAATTCGAAAAGTTATCACCGTAGCAAAAAACTCAAGAAAACTCAAACATTCATCCACAAATCGCACGGGACAATTGAAACATCCCGCTTAAATAAACAAGACCAACATTAATACTTAGAACGACACGAAATGTGTCTCCCGTGCCACATTTGGGGGCCCTGAAGCGAAAGCCAATAACGTAAATATGCCTTGACTGTAACCAACTTTCTAGCAAGGTTACGAGTCAAATAATTTCACAGGCAGATAAATTAAGCTCGGATATTTTGTTGCTATTTGCTCGTTTTTAGGTATAGTTTTTGAGTAGAGTTGCGGTTAGTGCTCGTTTTAACCGACTTCAAAAAGGAGGAGTTTCTCTATTCGGTTGTACTTCTTTTTAACTGACTTCAAAAAAAGGAGGAGGTTTTCAATTCGTCGGAACCTTTTTTTTATGTATGTTCCCCGATTAGTCGAAGATGGCTGGACCGATTTAGTTTTTTTTTTGTTTGAATGGGTATACTTTCCAGGTGGTCCCATGACTATCATGTGAGGATCTGATGATGGGATCCTGGAAAAAAGAGAGAACTCTTCAAATTTTATAGGCACACTTGAAGCGATTTGGGTAGTTTTTGGAAGAGTACTTACGCGGAGTGGTCCCTTTTCAATTTGGTGATCTGATGAAGAACTTTGGAGATAGGCAACGGAACTCCTCAACAAATGATAGCAAATGGACTGGTATTGCTGAAATCTCATGTCTGTCTATTTTTTACACCAGTTCATAACATAACATCACGCCGGTACGCTGTGAAGGGCACATGAGAACCAATAAAAAGTAAAAAAAAAAATTTTTTAGATAAAATACAACCGACTTCCAAATAAAAAACACTACAAAGTATAAAATAACTTTAATTTCGGAAGACCAGACTTCCGAAATTTAAGCATTTTTTTGTAAAAAGTTTTCCTCTCATATTTCTTTGGGAAACCCGAATAATATGACGATGCTTTCGGTTTTCATTAGTAAAAAAGTTGAGGATCGCGATAAAGGATATCGCAAAGTTAGTCCCCGGAACGAGATGTTAGAAACACAAAGTCTTGAGGGATTATAAATTCTCGACTGTTCTCATAGACTCTCGATTGTAAACAGATCATAATAAGTACGTTAAATCCCATGCAAATTTGATAGTTGTTAATTATAATAAAATATTCGTGTCTTATCGTTACGAAAAAGTTAACAGGTTATTGCAAACCTCTTTAAATAATAAATCTATTGTGATCAATAGACTTATTATTTAACGGTGTGCGCAATAACCCGTGATAATAATATGTCTTTATTTCTGTGTCTTGCATTAAGAATGTCAGTAGAAATAGTTAGGTAAATGACCGCTACTGCCCTGCTAAAATAATTTACCTAAGGTACAGGTACTGAATTAGGTCTGTGACTTATTTATTTCCGAGAAAAGTAATCAACTTTTGCTACAACATTGGCATAAAGGGGTACAAAAGTCTGACGAATTTCAAAAGACGTAGGTATGCCGAAAACATAACGTACGGTACCGCTACAGGGTATAAAACCAATCCAATGCAAGTCGGACTCGCGCATGAAGGTTCCGTACCCTAAACTGAACAAAACACGTTATTGTTTGGGAGCCATTTAAGTGACATTTATTTTATTACTGGCTTTTGCCCGCGCCTTCATACGCGCATATTCCCTGTTCCCGTAGGAATTTCCCATTGCCGTATAGCCTACAGCCTTCCACATGAATGTGGATATCATATACAACAATAATTTTCCAAATCAGACTGGCAGTTCCAGAGATTAGCGCGTTGAAACAAACACTTCAGCTTTATTATTAGTATAGATTAAAGGGATAGCAATACACACTCTGTGAAAATTTCAACTGTCTACCTATTCATAAGATATATCCTGCTGACGGACGGACGTAGTAACAGTGGAGGCTTAGTAAGAGTTCTATTGGGTACTCTCCGGTACGGAACCCGAATAAACAGTGTATAGGTATATTTTGGTAGCACGTTCCGTTTTTATATGTAGACCTAATCTTGGCAATATCTACTTTCCTAATAAACTTTATTCCTTCTACATTTACACATGGTTTTGATAGATTTTTTTCTCTATGTTTCTTTAATGAAAATTGTCGCCACGTTAAAATTAAACTCAAGATGCTATTGGTTATTGTTTGTTCTTGCAAATAGGGAATATGCATGCATTTTTTTTATTTGCAAAATGAAATACTTATTAGCTCTAGTAAACCATTATGAAATAATTATTTAAATACCTTCATCAGCGATGAAGTTATGAAGCTTCAAAGACGACAATTAGAAAGAGAAGTCCGGTACGAACTCTGACGTCAAATACTATGTCGCCTATACAGCTGCCATAGAAAACGGCGTCTCCGCGAGAGAGACGGACATATTTGTTTAAAATATTTATATCTCGTTTGTTTTTCGATCAATTTTGATTCTAATTTCACTGTTAGTATTATATATTTGTATTTTTTTAGATAAAATGTACAGATAATAAATATTTTTTTCATGCATATTCCCTATTATGCAGAGGGGAGACTGTGCGTCGTTTCTGGTCTTTACGTTTTCTTTTGGTTCAATTTTAATCTTAATATTATTTGTCTTTAATCTATTAGTCTTTAGGGAATTAAAGTTTTCTATACTATTATTCTCTTTACTAATATTATAAAGAAGAAAGATTTGTATTTTTGTATGTAACAAGTAAACTTAAAACTACTTGACCGATTTGAAGCTGAACGATTTTGAAGATGAATGATTTTGAGCTAAATGGTGCTGATGCACGCGTCATGTTCGCGAACGGGCGCCGTCAGAGACTGGTCATCCCTTAGTTGCCACTGCCTCATTTTAATATTTCATACTGTAAATTGTTTTTTTCTTTCTTTACATTGTTCTCATATATAGTAGCAACAAGGTTTATGTAACCAGGATTTTTGTAAACATAAAATGATTTAAAAGAGTGTTCGTGGAGTTTCTTGCACGTTCTTCTCCATATACCTAGATCTACGCTTTCGAACGTGCAAATAGCTTCATGTTTTTGACGGACTGACTTTGACAATTCAAAAGTACCTGATAATGGTTTATTTGAAATAAATGCTTTGACTTTGACTTTGAAAAATTCTTTCAGCAATGGATAGCTACATTATCAGCGAGTAACATGGCTATATTTTATCCCCGTACACGGGAACGGGAACTACGCGACTGAAACCGCGTGACGTCCGCTAGTAGTTTATAATTTTGAAGCATGTCAGTTCTATGACAGTAAAAAAAATGTTTTTTCAATGTGTTATCTAATAGGGAATATGCATGCATTTTTTTATTTGCAAAATAAAATACTTATTATCTCTAGTAAACAAATTATGAAAGAATTTTTAAAATACCTTCACTGATGAAGTTATTTAGCTTCAAAGTTGACAATTAGAAAGAGAAGTCCGATACAAACTGTGACGTCAAATGTTTTGACGCCTACACAGCTGCCATAGAAAACAGCGTTTTCCGAGAGGGACAGATATATGTATTTGTTTAAAATAGTTATATCTTTTTTCATTGTTTGTATTATATTTTTGTATACTTCTAGATTAACTGTTAAGATAATAAAAAAAGTTCATGCATATTCCCTTTTGTTGTGCTGATTTTCATTTACAAAACGCAGATGTTAATCTAACTATAAAAAAAAATGTCTGGGTCATGACCCCTTCTGCAAATTAACGTGACTAAATATAGGACAACCTTGACAGGTCGTGACGTGTATTAATTAACCCAGTAACTAATTGAAACAATTGTTCTACTTCGTAATTACCTACAGTTTTCAAGGAAATTTCTAGATTTGTAAGTTAACACCAATTTAGATTTATTAACGTGTTACCTAAGTTAAGGGTTGTGGAACTTTTGATGATATTGAAACTGTAAATAATTTATTTACTACGTACCTATTTATATGTGTAAGGTGTGCGTGATTTTGAGGCCCATTTTGGGCTGTGAGTGATAGATTTAGTTACGAATAATGAATGTTAAATTTGTGGGTGGATACTAAATTAATTTGTCACTCATTTATAAAATTATTCTGCTGGTTAACACATTAAAGTTTGTTCCTGTTGTGTCCTGATCAATGATCGGATAATCGGGCGCTAATATATCTAAACTTCACTTTTATTCCCACGAAAGTATGATACGGACATGCTTTTCAGAATCCCGGATCCCGGAATCGTTCGAAATTCCTGAGATTGCTAAAAATGCCCGCATACAAAATATAGTTAGAACACGGATCGGAGTCTTTCGAGAATCTCCACCTGAGGAGGTTATCTTTACTGCGGGCAACCCGAGTACGGAGTCTAGAAAGAGTTTTCCAGATCGACCACGGCAAGGCGTGCCTTTTTGGCAGGTCCTCCGAAGGCTCGATGAAACAGTCAAGGGGTTTGAGCAACTCGCGCCAAAGTTCGCATCTTTACGAGGTGATGTTGCCGGTAGATGGACTCACGCATTCAAGAAAACTTACTTAACTTTTTAGTCTCTGAGGCACTAAGTTGTAATTGTGCATAAAATAGTTCTTGAGTTATGATAGGGTCAAAAGTGGCTCCAAATGGTTCGTGTAACCGTATTACACACGGTGCTGCTCGGCAGTTCTTTATTTTGTTTTATTTACTGGTGTACTTTCAGGTTTTTAATATGTAATTTAACTCACACACTGATCCATTGTTTTTAATTATATTGTAAATATGTGAGTACCATGTCCCTTACTAGCAAACTTAATTTTATCTCTGCTGGTATTGCTTTGTTGTACCTAATAGTATAAAAGTGTGTGCTGTATATTAGTGTAATGTTGGATGCATTGTGCTCACATAATATAATCAATTGATCAATGTACCTATGTATACAAAATATTGTAAAACTTATATTTGAAAAGAGTAACTATGGAGTTTCTTGTCCGTTCTTCTCCATAAGAATCTATTTTTTGCGAATGGACAACTAGAGTCACTTATATTTTAATTTTAAACTGTAAATTTGACGTTCAAAAGCGCCTTTTAATGGTCTAGTTGAAATAAATGAATTGCGTTTGACTTTGACTTTCTGTTGGCTTGAACTTGGCTTGACACGCTTTCACGTGTCTAGATTGGGTAGCGTGAGTTATTTTCCAATTTCGCCCTTTCTTTAGGGCTTGCTACCAATCTGCGATCCAGTATTCATTTAGTTTTGTTTAAAGGTTTAAAATATGCAATCATTTTAGTAAGATTCTAATATGATTGCACCTTATTTTACAGGTTTTTGGAACGAAGTTCCTTAACACGGCTTACGGGTACTGCGATTTAGTAGAAATCGTCACGTAACGAAATGCCGTATGCTGTGTGTGTGTGTATCGAGCCTACTACAAACAAATGAGCACACAAGCAAGTGAATGCGCAGCCGGGTGTGCAACTCTCTTTCTCTTTCTCTGTCCCTGTCTCTTTTTATCATATAAGCTTAGATCAGTCAAAGCTACCACACCAATCGAACGATCGATCGATTGTTTTTTTCTGTTAGTGTCGCGTTTAACCACATTCTCACCTGATGAAAAGCGACGTTGTATTTGACGATGGAGTACGCTTGCCTAGAAGTAACCTAGTATTCACTCTTGAGGTAAAGGTCTCCGAAAGCATTCTAGTGTTTTAAGTTACGTTTAAACACTTACGTATATCGCCACGTACGTCCACACAGTACTAAAAACTCGCACAAACAATACACAAGTACGTCAATCACTTCAGGCTCCCAAAACATTAGTCTGAAAGTTTTCAAACATTCCTTTAACACCAACAATACACGTCGGTCTACTGACCAATGCGAAGTTGAAACTATAAATTCTCATTAGTAGAAACAGGGTTTCAAACGCCTTATAAATCAGTTTCAACTGTTTAGTGGGTACTGTCAGTCTTGTAAATAATGAAACCAAGGTTCTGTGAATTTATTTTGTTGTAGTATTTCGTTTTTAGTTTCTATGGGTAACTTATTCAGAGGAAGGGTGAAGGGTCGAAAAAATATTGTTACCGTTTGATTTAATCTTTTGTTTCAATATTAAAGCTTAACAAGAAGATACTCGTGGAGAGATGAATAGCCATAAAATTAGACGTGTCCTGATTACCGTTATTGTAGTTACTCGTAAATACTTTTTTTGTTTTATTTTTTATTGAGGAATGGGCTTGCTTTTGACCGCGATCGCGCCTGATGGAAAGCGATGGATCAGGTCTATGATGGAGCGAGCGTGCCCAAAAGATGCCTGTTCACTCTGGCTTTGAAGGCAGACGGGTTATATGTGGAAGAGCAGAGAGTTCCACACTTTGGCTGTGCGCATAATAAATGTGGAGGAGAAGCGCTGAGTACGACTAGTGGGGATATCGACCAAGAATAATACAAGAATACGCCATACTGTAGCCCTGAAAATTTTAATTGACGACTCTATTCAAGCATAGCTCCTTGAGTAATTAGTAGAAGCTTCAATAGTAATCCAAGAAGCTTTATTCAAGACTTTTAGTTAAGTTTGAAACTTTGTATTTATTTTGATTCTTCGTGATACTAGTATAAACAACCTACACCCACCGTTTCAATGTCAAAATCATCACCATCTCTGTGCCATTTGCTATTTTGCTTCATCATATTATAAGCCGAATGATGTCCACTGCTGGACATAGGCCAGCGCTTCGTGTCGCAGGCTCGATTCCCACACGGAACAAATATTTGTATGGCCTACAGATAGTTGTTTCGGGTCTGGCTGGTTGTGTATGTGAGTTTGTATTTTTGTGAACGCACCCACAATCCAAGACCTAAAAAAAAAAGAGCAGGCAGCCGGGTTGGCGATCGCAGTGTAACTGTTGCAATGCGCAGAGAATGCTGCTGTCCATACTCTGGTGAGTCCCTTAGTCGCCTCTTACGATAGCCACGGGAAGTGATGGGGATTTTTCTTAGGATTGTCATAACATGTTCTGACTGTTATTCTTGCATTCAGTTCGTTACTACAGTAAGCTCTCCTAAACATGTTCCATTTCAAAAACAGCCCACAATTTACGTCCACCACACCAAAACAGTACTAAAACACGAGCTTATAAATCAACATCGGTTGTTTACAAACTCCGACACTATTAGTACCAAAGTACGGTAAACAAGTTGAAAGAAAACGATAAAATTCTAGTGTTAGTGCCTTAAGTTTATCTGTTCTTTAAAAGTTGTTGTGTAGCGGCCCGTAGAGTGCCAAGTAGTGCTCGTGAATTAAGGTATAAAGTGTGCACTGTGTGAGAATATAGTTTATGGGATTGGAACTTGTATTACTTTGGAAAAAAAGTAATACAAGCTCTTCACAGCTTGGCTAGTCGCCGCAAGGTTGCCTGCTGTCGGTCTTCTGCAGATTGTACTTCGGGGAGAGTGTCCAGGAACTCCACGACCTTCATCTAGGTAAGCTCGCTCCATCGTCGACATTGTCTCTGTCATCTGTGACCTAGACTAGAGTCAAGAGCAAACCCTTAATAAAATGAAAAATAAACAAAAATGCACTTGTTTTCTTTATTTCATGAAGAACCCTGTGTCTCTTGCTATCATCATCTGCCTAGCTTTTTCCCAACCTACCAGGGTTGCGGAATTTGTTCGAAAGAGCCACCGCGGCCCTGGAACGCAAAGGGCTTTAGAAGAAACACGGATGGGTTTTAGTCAGTAAGAGTCTGACACGCCCTTCCGCTCCACCCAGAGCGGAAGAAGTCATTTGATGATATCCTATCATTGAAAAAAAGCCTTTTCCCAACTATATTGGGGTCAGCTCCAGTCAAACCGGATTCAGCTGAATACCAGTATTTTATATGAAGCGGCGGGTGAACCCATTAACTGGGTAACACGGTACTTCTTGGCAAGACTGGTGTCAGATTTTCTGGCTTCTGACAATCCGTAACGACTGTCAAAGATCTACAAATGACAGCAGGGACCAACGGCTTATCGTGCTTTCCGAGGCATGGAGGAATTTCGATATGTATAGCCTAGAAGTCTCTAAGTCAAGAGTGAATAGGTTACTTCTAGGCAAGCATGCTTCATCTTCGACCACATCATCGCTTACCATTAGGTGAAGCAGGTGTTCCAATGTTTTTCCCTAAAATTATCCGGTCAGTCGTAATATTGGGGGAAGGAAGGCCGGTCCCTGACCTGGTTGGAAAAGGTTTCAAGGGGTGACCGAAATAAAAATTGTACGAGATTGATATAAACAATCCTCTTTTTAGGCTTCCGTAGTCAACAAGGAACCCATATAGTTTCGCCATGTCCGTCTGTCTGTCTGTCCGTCCGCGGTTTAGCTTAGAGACGCTTAGCGCTAGAATGTTATAATTTGGCACGGGTATACCCGTGTATATTAATCACGCCGACAAAGACGTAAAATAAAATGTTGATTTTTTTTTTTTTGGGGTGGCCCCGCTACATGTGAAAAGGCGATAATTTTTTTTTATCGTCTACCCCTTGGTGTGGGGTGTCGTTTAAAATATTGAGAGTTTGCTAAGAATGTTTGTTAGACTCAAGTGCCGCCTCCCCCCCCCCCCCCCC